>CM060656.1:42518016-42790516 GCA_030686955.1 Odontamblyopus rebecca | reverse complement strand
CCCCCTCCCGAGACTGGGGTCACCTTTTTCCAAAAAATATTTTAAAAAAAATAGTGCTGAGTGCTGTAAATGCAAGTGCCCTTTACTTTTAATTTTGTAGATTAATTTGGCATTTTCTTAAGCAAACTTCAGCCCACATATCGCCTGCTCTGTGCCGTAGTTCTGCTCTGTGCGGACACTGCTCCTCTGTTAAGGGGGCGTGGATGTGTTTTGAAGCGGAGTTTGTTCGTATGAGTGATATCGGCCACACGGGGAGCTCGTATGCTGGAGTCGTGCGCGGTCGGAGATGTCATGCCAGGGCACGGTTCAGATCGGTTACGCTCGCGCTGGGCATGTGTGCTGCGCTTTAGGGGCGATCCAGGCTTGGGCACGATTCTGAAGTCCTAGTGTGAGTGCGCCCCTAATGTTTGACACATTTAGAACGTTTCACTCACATAATGTCTGTGTGCAGTTCTCCTTATTGTGGCTGCAGAAGCACTCGCACTGGAGCGACTGTTTTATTTATTTTCCTAGTCCGCACGCCGAAATATTTGCTCGCAAATGCGAGTGAAATGGGCGCACTGTAGAGCCCTGATAAAGTAATTTCCCAAAGACTCGAAGAGTTTACCATAATTTTTAAATTGTAGACATTAAGGGTTTTCAATTTCAATACCTTTGTCATCCCAATGATTCTATACTAATAGTTAATCAAGGTAAAATATCACCTTATCCTCTGTGTACAGCCTTAAATCATGATAATTATTTATATTCAGCATATGCAACAGCCTTAACTTTTATATGTGCTAAAACAGGCTCTTTACTTAAAAACATTCTGGGTGAGGAGCCCCTGAACCCATTGCATCACATAGAGCTGTACTTATAGCACAATCACTGGGTCACAAAGGCACCCGTATAAAAAGGTCACTTTTGGCTTAAAAAACGACCCACCCCCCTTGGAAGTCTGGCTACGGGCCTGGGGAGTGACTTAATGCAGAGAGAAAAGGGCAAAAGACGCCCTCGTTAATAAAACCACCACCATTGTCCTTGGTTGGGTTCGGGCGGGTCCTGAGGTTCTATCACCAGAGGCGCTTTATCCGTCGTGTTAAATAAGGGATAGATCTTCTCCTTGAAATTATACGTGAACGTGTGAATGCACGTATTTGTATCTGCGTCGCAAAACGACAATTTCCATTTCTTAAAGTCCAGACTTATTCTGATTTTCTTGGGCTTGTTCTCCTGGTAGAGTTTGACGATGCCGCTGGACATGGAGAAGGCGTAGAACTCGTCACTGCACAGACTGATCCTCCACAGGCCCGAGTCGGAGCGAGCGCTTCCTTTACGCCGGAACGACTCGGACACCACGCCCAGAAGCCAGTTTGAATTCTTCTCCACGCCGACCACCCAACTGTGAGCGCCGCTGTCGAAAGCCTCAGACCCGAGCACGGACAGGAACTTCTCAAACCTCTCAGGATTATCGGGGAGGTTCTTCTTGCCGTCATGGCTCACGCGGGTCAGATCACTGGACAGAACCACCTGTTGTTGGGCCGTGTTTGGATCCAGAACAAAGGGTCTGTACTCCACCAGTGTCTTCATGCTGCTCCAGATGTTGAAGACCAGGTTTCCCAGATGTTTGGCCTGGTCTATGAGAGCTCCTGGGCCCAGCTGTGGCTCCTCCTGCAGGGGGCAGCGCTGCACTCGCTCCACTGAAGCTTTATATTCGAACAGGAAGGAGATGTCTGTGGCTCTGAGCTGCTCCTCTGTGGCCTTGATGGTTTCTGACAGAGCTTCAATCTCTCTGCTCACAGCCTCCATCTTGTTCTTCATCGTCTGAATCTTCTGCGCCTCTTCCTCCTTCACGGCCTTGATCCTCGTCTCCTCGTCCTCCTCCAGAAACTGATGCAGCTTCTTGAAGTCATCACGGATCTGCTTCTGGGTGTCTTGAGTTTGCTTCTTGATGTGATCCACGGTCTGAGCACAGCTGATCTTGAACTCTTGTAGGATTTTGAGTTTTTCCTCCAGCGGCAGCAAAGACGTGCGGACCACCCCTCGACTCTCCTCAGCAGCTTCGATCACAGGCCTGAACCCGTGGCCCTTGTGGGCGGACGAGTCTCTGCACACCACACAGATCGGCTCCTGGTCGTGTAGACAGAAGAGCTGGAGTTTCTCAGAGTGGAGGCCGCAGATCTCCTCAGGCTGACGCTGCACGTGGGCCTCACACAGGAGCTTCAGAGCCAGGTTAAGAGGCGGACGCTGCTGGGACGACGGTGCCCTGCAAACCGGACAGTCGCGCTCAGGTTTCGCGGTCCACCATCGTGCGAGGCAGCGTTTGCAGAAGCTGTGGCTGCACAACAGGAGAACGGGCTCCTGGTAAATGCTGTGGCAAATGGGGCAGGTGAGGTCAGGGACTTTAGACATGACGCACCTGCAAAACCAAACACAGTTCAAAGCAAATATAGTTAACTATGGGGTATTCCGAAGAAATGCAGACATTTAAATCATCTTACTACTTTTTCTTGTTTTGAGAACACCAAAAATAATGCATTAAAGGGTCCAGAACTATTTTCTGATCTATGTTCTAGTTCAGCGTTTTTCAACCACTGTGACGCGGCACACCGGTGTGCCGTGAGATATTGTCAGGTGTGCCGTGGGAAATTATCCAATTTGTGTGCTGGTGCGGTCTAGCACCTGGCAGAGTAAGCATGTAGTAGTCAGTCTTCCAGTAGGTGGCAGCAGCAGGTAGCCTTGTGCTTGGCGGTAAGAGAATTAGTGACGCATGGATGCAGCGACAGGTGCCTTGACAGTGACATTGTGGAGAGTAAAAGTGATGGATAAGTTTTTGAAGAGGAAAAATGCTGACTCTGAACTGGACCCCGGAGAAAATTCGGACCCAGATGAGGGCCCTAGTATGAGTGGAGGTAAAAAAAAAGCACAGACGGTGACGTGCAGCAAAGTTTCTGGCGGGAGGCAATACAGCGAAAGCTATCTTTCGTTTGGATTTACTTTTACCGGAGATGCAGCGGCACCGACTCCGTTGTGCTTGGTATGTGGTGAAAAGCTCTCCAGCAGAGCTTTGGTCCCAAGTAAACTTAAACGCCATCTACAAACGAAGCACCCGACACTTCAAAACAAAGATGTGCAGTATTTTGTTCGCCTGCGTGAACACACAGATAAACAAGCAACTTTTATGAGAAAAGCCACAAAGGTAAACGAGAGCCCTTAAAGCTAGCTACCACGTCGCCGAACTTGTGGCTAAATCAAAAAAGTCCCACACTGTGGCAGAGCAATTAATACTTCCCGCTTGCAAGGCCATTGTAAATGAGATGCTCGGACCCGAAGCGGTTAAAGAAATAGCCAAAGTCCCTCTCTCAGATAACACAATTTCCAGACGTATTGATGAGATGTCTGCAGACATCGAAAGTGTAGTTTTGGACAAGATCCGTATCAGTAATAAATTTGCGTTGCAACTTGATGAGGTTTTTCGGTGACGTCATTTCCGGGTGAGTGAATTCTGTTTGCGAATTCTGTTTATAGCTGTTTTGCGAGCACTCTTACTAGCATCTCTCTACTGAATCTGTTAATCCACGAATCCATCTAAACTAGTGCCTGAGTACTTCGTCAAACCATCGAAGTTTATTCAGCACCTAGTGCTCCGTAATTCGTGGTCTAAGCCTCTCTCTCTCTGTAGTTTCAGCTTGTAGTTTCAGCCTGATCTAGCCTAGCCTAGCATCATGGCTAAAACTCTCGCCCCCTTTCCTGCTCTAGTTGCAACATGTGGAGTGAGAACCCTGGCTTATTTGATAGTGACAGGGATAGTTGCGCTAAGTGCAGCGTAGTGGCAGTCCTCGAGGCCAGGGTTACAGAGTTAGAAACGCGGATCCGCTCTTTGGAGGCGCTGAAGCCGAGTTATAGTCAGGCAGTAGCAGGGACCGCGGACCGCATTAGCTTGAGCGTAGCTAGCGAGAGTAGCCCCCGGCGCATCCCGTGCAGCCGGGACCAGACCAGGACAGGTTTGTGACAGTTAGACGCAGGCGCAGGGCTAAGACTAGGACTGCAGATCAGGGACACAGGGCTGAGTGTAGGACTGCAGGAGACCAGGGACACAGGGCTGAGAGTAGCGAGCTTCCCGTCCGGAACAGGTTCGCCCCCCTGAGCTGGACGTGGGACACTCTAGTCATAGGGAGCTCCATAGTCAGGGAACTGCCTGCAGCTTCCACACGGTGTTACCCTGGAGCCAGACAGGGTGACATCGAGGGGAATCTTAGGCTTTTAAGTAAGAACAGGTACCGCCGGATCGTTATACACGCAGGGGGTAACGATACTCGGCGCGGTCAGTCAGAGGTGGTGAAGTTGCAGATAGCGGCAGTTTGTGATTTGGCTAAGTCGATGTCGGAGTCCGTGTACTTCTCTGGCCCCTTCCAAATTATGCCAATTGTGAAATGTTCAGCCGCTTTTCAGCTGTCAACCAGTGGTTGTCCAATTGGTGCCCGCAGAATGGTGTCGTCTTCATAGACACTGGAGGGCATTTGAGGGGAAGCCCAGGCTTATACGTAGTGACGGCATCCATCCCACCGCGGCTGGGTCCTCCCTCCTAGCGCAGAATATTATGGTTAGTCTTAGATGACCATCAGGTAAGACTAGCACACAGACTAGCTCAGGGAGTGTCAGTGACGCTAGGGAGCAGAGTAGACTAGTGAGGCACTGCTCTGTTAGCGAGAACAGCTCCAAACAGGCTGAGACTGTGTGTGCCCCACGTACAGGGGCCTCCTCTGAGCCACCCTGCATGAACAATTCTCCCAGACTGGCTGAGGTTGTGTATGTCCCACGCACAAAAAGCACAAACAAAACATACCTAAACTCTGATAGGAAAGGTATCAGATCTCCTAACTCAATAGAAATAAATACATGCATCGCAAATAAACAAAATAAATGTATAAAAAGCACAAATAAAACTCAACTAAAGTCTGATAGGAAAGGCGTCAGGTTTCATAACTTAATAAAAATAAATAATTGTGTTGCAAACAAACAATTTAAGCATGTAAAAAGCACAAATAAAAGTCAACTGAACTCTGATAGGAAAGGCGTCAGATCTCATAACTTAATAAAAATAAATACATGTGTCGCAAATAAACAAAATGATAAGTGTGTAAAATGTGGACTGCTAAACATCAGGTCCCTCTCCTCTAAATCTCTTTTAATAAATGAATTAATTGGCGACTTTAATATTGATCTTCTAGCTTTAACTGAAACATGGCTTCAGGAAAATGATTATGTTAGACTAAACGAATCTACACCTCCAAGTCACGTGAACTTTCAAAGTGCCAGGAGCACAGGTGGAGGTGGCGGTGTGGCCGTCATTTCTCACTCCAGCCTAATTCTCAGCCTCAAATCTAATTATACATTCCGCTCCTTTGAAAGCCTCGCACTATCTATTACGTGCACCAACTGGAAAAACCAAAAGCCGTTATATTCATAACAATCTACAGACCTCCTGGTCCTTATGCCGAAGTTTCTGACAGAGTTTTCTGACTTTATTTCAAGTTTAGTTTTGGAATGGGAAAGGATTGTTATAGTTGGAGATTTCAACATTCATGTTGATAACAGCAGTGAGCCTCAGCAGTGCTTTTGGTGCTCTCCTGGATGGGATCGGTTTTACCCAGAGTGTGAACAAGCCGACTCACTGTCACAAACACACTCTTGACCTCGTCCTAACTTATGGTATTGAGATTAGTGATTTACTTGTAATTCCTCAAAACCCTAAACTCTCTGACCATTTTTTAATTACCTTTCAATTCGTACTAAAAGACTATCCAGCTCAGCAGGAGAAAACTATAATGAAAAGAACAATATCAGAAAAATCGGTAGCCGAGTTCAAAGAAATAATCGAGCCAGTATTAAATGATATGCCATGTGACAATGAGAACAACTTTAATCCAATTATCATGGATCAGTTTGTGGATAGGACAATGCTCACCTTAAAATCTGCTCTCGATGTTGCAGCTCCGCTAAAACAGAAAAGCATTAAACCAAGACCTCCGGCTCCTTGGTTTACTCCAGAATTGCGATCACTCAAACAACACGTGAGACGCACAGAGAAGCTCTGGCGCCGCTCGCGCTCCGAGCAGTCTCTGAAGGCATGGAAGCTCTGCCTGCTCTCTTATAAGGCCGCTCTGCGAAAAGCACAAACCAGATACTATTCAAACCTAATAGAAGTAAACAAAAGCAACCCCAGATTTCTGTTCAGCACTGTAGCCAGGCTGACAAACTCACACACTGCCCCTGAGTCTCTTCTCCCTTCGAAGTTCAGTTGTGACTTTCTTGAATTCTTCGATTACAAAATTATAACCATTAGAGACAAGATCAACGAAGCCACTCCAAAAATCAGCCCCGAGCATATTCAGCAAATCCAGTCAGTAACACCAATATCCCACATGAATCCTCTAATAGAATTAGACAAATTTACTCCTGTCGATGAGGCGGAGATTACCTCAGTCATCATGTCGTCCAAACCATCAACTTGTTTGCTCGACCCTATTCCAGTCAAACTCCTCAAAGAAGCTCCACTTAATAATAGGTTCCATCCATAACATAATAAATATGTCATTAGAAAATGGCTTTGTTCCTCAGTCCTTTAAATATGCTGTAATTAAACCGCTTTTGAAAAACCTAGCTTAAATCCTGATGAACTAGCCAACTACAGACCTATCTCGAATCTTCCATTTCTCTCAAAGATTCTGGAACGAGTTGTGGTGAAACAGCTTTGTCACCATCTGCAGGGCAATAATTTATATGAAAAATGTCAGTCTGGTTTCAGAGCTCACCACAGCACAGAAACTGCTCTGCTTAAAGTGACAAATGATTTGCTACAAGCTGCTGATAACGGGCTGGCTTCAGTCCTGGTCCTACTGGACCTCAGTGCAGCGTTTGACACCATTGATCACAACATTCTACTGCAGAGGTTAGAATGTGACATAGGTGTCAGAGGGACCGCCCTCAAATGGTTTAAATCCTCTCTATCAGATAGGTACCAGTTTGTTAGTGTAAACCAGTGCACCTCTCCCTGCTCTAAAGTAGCTTGTGGTGTTCCACAAGGATCTGTGCTTGGTCCAATCCTGTTTACTCTGTATATGTTGCCATTAGGTAACATTATCAGAAAACATGGCATTAATTTCCACTGCTATGCTGATGACACTCAGCTGTACTTATCAATGAAACCTAATCAGACCGATCAAATGGATAAGCTCAGTGCCTGTGTGAAGGACATCAAAACCTGGATGACCCTGAATTACCTGCTCTTAAACCCTGAAAAAACAGAGGTCATTGTTGTCGGTCCTAAAGGTCAGAGAGATTCTCTGTCAGACCAGATAATCTCACTTGACAATGTGAGTATAGCCTCTAGCTCTACTGTAAAAACCTTGGAGTCGTATTTGACCAAAATCTCTCATTCACAGCTCATATAAACCAAGCTTGTAAAACTGCATATTTTCACCTGCGAAACATAACTAAAATCAGAAAAATTTTGCCTAAAAATGATGCTGAAAAACTTATCCATGCATTTGTTACATCCAGACTAGATTACTGTAATTCTCTGCTCACCGTCTGCACTAAAGGTACTTTAAGAAGCTTCCAGTTGGTCCAAAATGCAGCGGCCAGAGTCCTAACAGGAACTAAAAGACGTGATCACATCAGTCCTGTGTTAAAATCACTTCACTGGCTTCCTGTCGAGTTTAGAATTAAATTCAAAGTTCTCCTCCTGACATACAAAGCCTTAAACAATATGGCCCCATCATATCTTCAGGAGGCCATTGTCCCCTATCAGCCAAATAGAGCACTTCGCTCTCAGAATGCAGGATTATTAGTGGTTCCTAGAGTGTCTAAAAGTACAGTGGGGGGGAGAGCCTTCAGTTACCAAGCTCCTGTGTTATGGAATCAACTCCCTGTTGGTGTTAAACAGGCTCCACAGTCTCTTTATTTAAGACCAGGCTTAAAACCTTCCTCTTCGGAATAGCTTATGACCAGGTTACTTAGTTGATGTCACTAAGATAAGCTGCCGCAGGAGATAACAAGCTGGGGGAAGTGTGGCAACCTGAGCACTGTCCTCTGTTTCCTCCTATTTTCTCATCAGCATCACTCACTATGTTCTCATCTGTAGTTTGTTCATTGCTATTCACATGTTGTCCCCTGTCCCACTCCCCCTGTGGAGTGGAACTCTTTCAGACGCCTGATGGCAGCTGGACCTCTCTCCTCCTCCTCGCCTGGCTCCTCCTCCTCGCCTGGCTCCTCCTCCTCGCCCGGCTCCTCCTCCTCGCCCCTCTTCTCCTCCTCCTCGCCCGGCTCTTCCCCACCTGGGTAGCTGTGGTCATACTGAACTGGTCCACGGGCCTGGACATCTATAGCCTGTCCGTCCATGGGAGTGGATCTCTCCTTCACTGTAGTTCTCCCCGAGGTTTCTTCTTTTTCCCAGGACCCTGGGTTTTTTGGAGTTTTTCCTTGCTGAGAAGGAGGGTCTAAGGACAGGGGATGACTGGACAATGTTTCATTTGCTGCTTTACATGAATGTTGTTTATTCCTGTTTTGATATGTCTGTGTGTATGTTTTACTCATCCATATCTTGGAACGCCTTTAGAGGCAACTGTTGTTGCGATTTTGGGCGCTACAAAATAAATTGAAAATAAATTGAAATTTGAATGAGTCTACTGATATAAGTGGGCGTGCTCAACTCTTGGCCAATGTGCGTTTTGTGGATGGAGACACAATCAGAGAAAACTTTCTATTTTGCAAGGCTTTGCCAGGAAAAACAACAGGAGAGGAAATTTTTTGGGTCACGTCAGAATATTTGGAAAAAGGAGGACTTAAGTGGGAAAACTGCACGAGTGTCTGCACTGATGGAGCTGCAGCCATGGTTGGGCGCACCAAAGGTTTTGTAAGCAGAGTCAAGGAAAAAAGCCCAGATGTGATCATTACGCACTGTTTTTTACACCGCGAAGCCCTCGTAGCCAAGACTTTACCAGCAGACCTCGTTCCTGTGTTGGATGATGTTGTGCGCATGGTAAACTTTGTGAAGTCACGACCTATGAAAAGTCGCATGTTTGCGGCTTTGTGTGACGAAATGGGAGCGGAGCATAATACTTTGCTGTTTCACACGGAGGTCCGATGGTTGTCGCGCGGCAAGGTGCCCGTGTGTATGAGCTGCGAGAGGAACTTCAAGTGTTTCTAACAAATGAGGGGTCCGATTACGGAAAGCTAATTGCAAGTGATGAGTGGTGTGCAAGGCTGGCATACCCGGCAGATATGTTTCATCATCTGAATGAACTGAACACACGAATGCAAGGCCGAAATGAAAACCTGCTTACAAGTACAGATAAAATAAGTGGATTCCGTTCAAAGTTGGAACTCTGGCAGCAACATGTGGAAAGTGGCAATCTGGAAATGTTCTCATTCACCAATAAATTGCAAGATGTTAATACTGCTGCACTGTGTGAAATAATAGTTAAACATTTGAAAACTCTTGAGGAGAAGCTCCATTTTATTTCTCTTCAGCCTCCACGGAGTACCTTGACTGGGTTAGGGACCCATTCAGCTCAGCATCAGCTGTTGGAAAGGACATGACTTTACAGGAGCAGGAGGAACTAACTGAACTGAGACAAGATCGTGGTCTCAAGCTAAGCTTTGCTGATCTACCTTTGGACAGTTTTTGGTTGGCAGCTGCCAAGGAGTTCCCCATGCTGGCCAACAAAGCTATTTTGATATTGCTCCCATTTTCCACAACATATCTGTGTGAGGTGAGCTTTTCAAGCCTGACTGCTGTAAAAAGTAAAAACAGAGAAAGACTGAGAGCTGTGGAGGAAGAGCTTCGTGTGTGTCTTTCAACGATTCCTGCCAGGATATCAGCACTGTGTTCATCCAAACAGATCCCAGGTTTCACACTGAGTGAGTATAAATATGAAAGATTATAAAATACTTTTTTCTTTGTGTTTATTTGATTCCTATTCATGACGTTATAATATAATGTCATAAAACGCTTATATTAACAATACAACACTTATATTTGTTAATATAAGCTTTTTTTTTTACATTTTTAGCTGGTGGTGTGCCGCAGGATTTTTTCAATGACAGAAGTGTGCCTTGGCACGAAAAAGGTTGAAAAACACTGTTCTAGTTCAGCGGTGCCCAATACGTCCATTGCGAGCCACCAGCCAAGGCAGATCATAGTGTAGTGTCGAGACTGGTCTTGGTCTTGAGACAGGCTCCGAGACTGTTTTTTTACAGTCTTGGACGGCGTTTGGACTCGGCCTCGTCTCGGACTCGAGGTCTGACTCTCGTCGAGTGTGATCATATTTCATTACGGCCGCTGCTGTCGCCAA
Organism: Odontamblyopus rebecca; assembly: GCA_030686955.1. NCBI lineage: Eukaryota > Metazoa > Chordata > Actinopteri > Gobiiformes > Gobiidae > Odontamblyopus > Odontamblyopus rebecca. The sequence goes on along the minus strand of CM060656.1, from coordinate 42,780,176 downwards.
TAAACTCGTACCGATGTGGGCACCGCTGTTCTAATGTTTAATGTGGTGTTTTGTTTCATTCACACGTTTCACCTGCACATTTACACTTTCTTCTTTCAAACAGGAAACACACCCAGTGACCACAGAACAATTAAACCTGAGCCCAACACACAGGTGTTTGTCTGGATCACATTCCTTCAGTTGCCAAACCAGTATCACTGCTGTTTTATTTTTAGGCGCTCATTTCTACATTTGAAATCAGGGATCTGTAGTTTAATGTAGTTTGTACGTCAACTGTGGAAAGAAATTCTGGCTCTGGGTACAAATCAGCTCAGGACTGTTTGTGCTGAATGAAAAATGCAGATTACAGAGTTTGTGAGGGGCCCCTCCTTCCAACAGGTCCCTGTGCCCAGTGTTGGAGTCAAGACCAAGACCTGTCCGAGACCGAGACCTGTCCGAGACCGAGACCTGTCCGGGACCAAGACCTGTCCGAGACCGAGACCTGTCCGAGACCGAGACCTGACCGAGACCTGTCCGGGACCAAGACCTGTCCGAGACCGGGACCTGTCCGAGACCGAGACCTGACCGATACCGGGACCTGTCCGAGACCGAGACCTGTCCGAGACCGGGACCTGTCCGAGACCGAGACCTGTCCGATACCGGGACCTGTCCGAGACCAAGACCTGTCCGAGACCGAGACCTGTCCGAGACCGGGACCTGTCCGATACCGAGACCTGTCCGAGACCTTTGAGGGTTGAGACTGAGACAAAACCGAGACCTCGGCCCGTCGAGACCAAATCAAGACCACCTTTGTAATTTTCTCCATTTATTTATAGTTTACAGTTATTTTGGCACAAATATATCAAAGTTTTTTATAAATCGATCTCCATTTTATCACTTACTGAGTGTCAGACCTCGAGACCAGGACAAGACCAAGGCCCTAAAATAATCATAACACAACTTTGACATAATTTCACATTTGTACATTTGTGTTTAGCGGCGAAATTCACCAGCAAATCATTCTGAAGGAGATTAGATGAAACAAATCAGACATTCTCACTCTAAAACCTCATTTAAAGCCTTATTGAGTAACATTTCAGACAAAAAATGGACCAAGAGGAACGCAGACAGTGTCAAATATTGTGCTATAGATACAATATAGGATAATTTCTATGATATTCATGCAAAAAATGTCAAAGAAAATGTGAAATTGTCCGTACAGACACTTACAGAGGTGCTGTCCCAGGCCAGAGCTCGTTTTGCTGCGGCGTCTGAGCTTCCAAACTGTAAATACGTTTTATAAAAATAGATATGAGGGTGAGGCCTGCCACACCTCAGTCCCCACCGGACCTGTTTCCCTAATGCAGTGTTTGGAATACTAATACTTCATGTACTTGTAAAAACTTATAATGTACAAGGATTTTCAACAGGCAAATTGTAAAATATAAAAAATATGAGTTTCTATTGAACTTTTTCACATATTTCCAGTGTCAGGAGCATAAATCTGTGTTTAACATTTATATGAAGCATTTTTAGTGTAAAATGTCCTGTGGTGCGACCGAGAATAACCTGAAAATAGTTTTATTTTCTAAAACATGGTTGTTATATTAATCTAAGTTGTGAGTAATATGAAGTGTACAGAAACAAACTGTTGTGTTTCTTTAGATTTTTAATGCATATTGATATTTTCTTTTGCTCCAATATGACGTCACCTGTTTGTGTTTAATGAACAAACTACTGCCCTGGAAAATGAAGAAAAATGAAGAAAAATGCCTAAAGAACCGTTCACCCAAGTCGACTTTGTCTGTTATTAAACTCCAGCCACAGAATTCCTGCTGTTATTAGTGGCACCACATGATGCACGGTCGCACCACATGACATTTGAACACTTTAAGCACAAAAACATGCAGAAGAACTCAGGATTTATGAACAAAATGATCTGGTTCCACAGAGGTTCTACAGAAATGTGCTGAATTATTATGAAATCTGAACCTTTTTAACTGAGGAAACTGTGACTGGACAGAAAATGTAGGCGTCACTGACCCTTAAATGAATAAGAACAGCCCCTGTGTCCTTGTCTAAACCGCCCTGGAACTTATTCATTTAGAAAGAAGGAAAAACATGAATTTGTTCAAGTGGACGACAACAGGGCGAATAATTAAGACAGAAAGAAAAAAGAAACTGTATTTAATGTGCATAAGCGTGAGTTACTGTACAGTTGTAGGGAGTATTATCTGTGACATAAGGTGAGTTGTACAGTTGTAGGGAGTATTATCTGTGACATAAGGTGAGTTGTACAGTTGTAGGGAGTATTATCTGTGACATAAGTGAGTTGTACAGTTGTAGGGAGTATTATCTGTGACATAAGTGAGTTGTACAGTTGTAGGGAGTATTATCTGTGACATAAGGTGAGTTGTACAGTTGTAGGGAGTATTATCTGTGACATAAGTGAGTTGTACAGTTGTAGGGAGTATTATCTGTGACATAAGTGAGTTGTACAGTTGTAGGGAGTATTATCTGTGACATAAGGTGAGTTGTGCAGTTGTAGGGAGTATTATCTGTGACATAAGGTGAGTTGTACAGTTGTAGGGAGTATTATCTGTGACATAAGGTGAGTTGTACAGTTGTAGGGAGTATTATCTGTGACATAAGTGAGTTGTACAGTTGTAGGGAGTATTATCTGTGACATAAGGTGAGTTGTACAGTTGTAGGGAGTATTATCTGTGACATAAGGTGAGTTGTACAGTTGTAGGGAGTATTATCTGTGACATAAGTGAGTTGTACAGTTGTAGGGAGTATTATCTGTGACATAAGGTGAGTTGTATAGTTGTAGGGAGTATTATCTGTGACATAAGGTGAGTTGTACAGTTGTAGGGAGTATTATCTGTGACATAAGTGAGTTGTGCAGTTGTAGGGAGTATTATCTGTGACATAAGGTGAGTTGTACAGTTGTAGGGAGTATTATCTGTGACATAAGGTGAGTTGTACAGTTGTAGGGAGTATTATCTGTGACATAAGGTGAGTTGTACAGTTGTAGGGAGTATTATCTGTGACATAAGTGAGTTGTACAGTTGTAGGGAGTATTATCTGTGACATAAGTGAGTTGTACAGTTGTAGGGAGTATTATCTGTGACATAAGGTGAGTTGTACAGTTGTAGGGAGTATTATCTGTGACAGAAGGTGAGTTGTACAGTTGTAGGGAGTATTATCTGTGACATAAGTGAGTTGTACAGTTGTAGGGAGTATTATCTGTGACATAAGGTGAGTTGTATAGTTGTAGGGAGTATTATCTGTGACATAAGGTGAGTTGTACAGTTATAGGGAGTATTATCTGTGACATAAGTGAGTTGTACAGTTGTAGGGAGTATTATCTGTGACATAAGGTGAGTTGTACAGTTGTAGGGAGTATTATCTGTGACATAAGGTGAGTTGTACAGTTGTAGGGAGTATTATCTGTGACATAAGTGAGTTGTACAGTTGTAGGGAGTATTATCTGTGACATAAGGTGAGTTGTACAGTTGTAGGGAGTATTATCTGTGACATAAGGTGAGTTGTACAGTTGTAGGGAGTATTATCTGTGACATAAGGTGAGTTGTACAGTTGTAGGGAGTATTATCTGTGACATAAGTGAGTTGTACAGTTGTAGGGAGTATTATCTGTGACATAAGGGTGAGTTATCTCTCCGTCGGCTTTAGACACCTGAGATTCCTGCTGTTTTTTAGACGGTAAAAGGTGCTGATGTTACTGATTCGATGAGGCTGTTCAAGTTCAAGTCCATTATTGGGAAGTGAACAGAAAGGCCTCAGTCTCGCTCTGCTCCTTCAGTTTCGCTGCATAAACAGGAGATAATTATATACGTTATGTTCCAGTAAAGCTCACGGTTTCCACAGAAGAGACACAGGGGAGCGGCTACGGGAAAAGGTTTTACTTTCACTTTTGTATTTCAGGGTGAGGCTGGGGTTACGCCTTGATGAAAAGGACCAAATGCCCTCACAGAGCTCCTTATCCACTATGTAGAAGTTTATTCCGACCACATTTATGTTACAGATACAGATTTCTAAATAACAGACCCCCTCAGGAGAAGAGGCGGCACCGTGAGCCACATGGACCTGTTACGTCCACATCTGCTCTCGAAACGACTCCATAAAGACGCGTTTTCTCCCTCCAGGCACAAAGCCGTTCACTCTGAAGGTACTGAGGGTTTGTTTTCTGCACATAATAATAATAATAATACATCTTTTTTAGGTTTACAAAGTGCTGGAAAGCAGCAAAGAACAATACAAAACACCGAAAAATAGCACAAAAACAAACAAAAAGACAATGAAGCAACAAATCAGATTAATTCTAATAAATAAATAAAAGAGACAGAATAAAAAGAAGAAGGGAATAAAAAGGACTAAAATCAGTTAAAGGATGGCCAACTGATAAAAATGGGTTTTTAAGCCTGGTCTTAAAGAGACTGTGGAGCCTGTTTAACATCAACAGGGAGTTGATTCCATAACACAGGAGCTTGGTAACTGAAGGCTCTCCCCCCACTGTACTTTTAGACACTCTAGGAACCACTAATAATCCTGCATTCTGAGAGTGAAGTGCTCTATTTGGCTGATAGGGGACAATGGCATCCTGAAGATATGATGGGGCCATATTGTTTAAGGCTTTGTATGTCAGGAGGAGAACTTTGAATTTAATTCTAAACTCGACAGGAAGCCAGTGCAGTGATTTTAACACAGGACTGATGTGATCACGTCTTTTAGTTCCTGTTAGGACTCTGGCCGCTGCATTTTGGACCAACTGGAAGCTTCTTAAAGTACCTTTAGTGCAGACGGTGAGCAGAGAATTACAGTAATCTAGTCTGGATGTAACAAATGCAGGGATAAGTTTTTCAGCATCATTTTTAGGCAAAATATTTCTGATTTTAGTTCTGTTTCGCAGGTGAAAATATGCAGTTTTACAAGCTTGGTTTATATGAGCTGTGAATGAGAGATTTTGGTCAAATACGACTCCAAGGTTTTTTACAGTAGAGCTAGAGGCTATACTCACATTGTCAAGTGAGATTATCTGGTCTGACAGAGAATCTCTCTGACCTTTAGGACCGACAACAATGACCTCTGTTTTTTCAGGGTTTAAGAGCAGGTAATTCAGGGTCATCCAGGTTTTGATGTCCTTCACACAGGCACTGAGCTTATCGATTTGATCTGATTAGGTTTCATTGATAAGTACAGCTGAGTGTCATCAGCATAGCAGTGGAAATTAATGCCATGTTTTCTGATAATGTTACCTAATGGCAACATATACAGAGTAAACAGGATTGGACCAAGCACAGATCCTTGTGGAACACCACAAGCTACTTTAGAGCAGGGAGAGGTGCACTGGTTTACACTAACAAACTGGTACCTATCTGATAGAGAGGATTTAAACCATTTGAGGGCGGTCCCTCTGACACCTATGTCACATTCTAACCTCTGCAGTAGAATGTTGTGATCAATGGTGTCAAACGCTGCACTGAGGTCCAGTAGGACCAGGACTGAAGCCAGCCCGTTATCAGCAGCTAGTAGCAAATCATTTGTCACTTTAAGCAGAGCAGTTTCTGTGCTGTGGTGAGCTCTGAAACCAGACTGACATTTTTCATATAAATTATTGCCCTGCAGATGGTGACAAAGCTGTTTCACCACAACTCGTTCCAGAATCTTTGAGAGAAATGGAAGATTCGAGATAGGTCTGTAGTTGGCTAGTTCATCAGGATTTAAGCTAGGTTTTTTCAAAAGCGGTTTAATTACAGCATATTTAAAGGACTGAGGAACAAAGCCATTTTCTAATGACATATTTATTATGTTATGGATGGAACCTATTATTAAGTGGAGCTTCTTTGAGGAGTTTGACTGGAATAGGGTCAAACAAGTTGATGGTTTGGACGACATGATGACTGAGGTAATCTCCGCCTCATCGACAGGAGTAAATTTGTCTAATTCTATTAGAGGATTCATGTGGGATATTGGTGTTACAGACTGGATTTGCTGAATTTGCTCGGGGCTGATTTTTGGAGTGGCTTCGTTGATCTTGTCTCTAATGGTGTAATTTTGTAATCGAAGAATTCAAGAAAGTCACAACTGAACTTTGAGGGGAGAAGAGACTCAGGGGCAGTGTGTGAGTTTGTCAGCCTGGCTACAGTGCTGAACAGAAATCTGGGGTTGCTTTTGTTTACTTCTATTAGGTTTGAATAGTATCTGGTTTGTGCTTTTCGCAGAGCGGCCTTATAAGAGAGCAGGCAGAGCTTCCATGCCTTCAGAGACTGCTCGGAGCGCGAGCGGCGCCAGAGCTTCTCTGTGCGTCTCACGTGTTGTTTGAGTGATCACAGTTCTGGAGTAAACCAAGGAGCCGGAGGTCTTGGTTTAATGCTTTTCTGTTTTAGCGGAGCTGCAACATCGAGAGCAGATTTTAAGGTGAGCATTGTCCTATCAACAAACTGATCCATGATAATTGGATTAAAGTTGTTCTCATTGTCACATATCATTTAATACTGGCTCCATTATTTCTTTGAACTCGGCTACCGATTTTTCTGATATTGTTCTTTTCATTATAGTTTTCTCCTGCTGAGCTGGATAGTCTTTTAGTACGAATTGAAAGGTAATTAAAAAATGGTCAGAGAGTAAAGGGTTTTGAGGAATTACATATATACATACACACATATGTACATACACATATATACATACACATATGTACATACACATATATACATACACATATATACATACACAAATATACATACACACACATGCACATACACACATATACATACACACATACATACACACATGTACATACACACATACATACACATATATACATACACACATATATACATACACATATATACATACACACATATGTACATACACACATATATACATACACACATATGTACATACACATATACATACACACATGTACATACACACATGTACATACACACATACATACACACATGTACATACATATATACATACACACATATATACATACACACATACATACACACATGTACATACACACATATACATACACACATATATACATACACATATACACAAACACATAAACAGACACACATGTACATACACACATATACATACACACATACATACACACATTTACATACACACATACATACACATATATACATACACACACATGTACATACACACATACATACACACATGTACATACACACATGTACATACACACATATACATACACATATATACATACACACATATATACATACACATATACATACACACATGTACATACACACATGTACATACACACATATACATACACACATACATACACACATGTACATACACACATATACATACACATATACATACACACATATATACATACACATATACATACACACATGTACATACACACATGTACATACACACATATACATACACACATACATACACACATGTACATACACACATATACATACACACATGTACATACACATGTATACATACACACATGTACATACACATATATACATACACATATACATACACACATATACATACACACATGTACATACACACATATACATACACACATGTACATACACACATATATACATACACATATATACATACACACATATGTACATACACACATGTACATACACACATGTACATACACACATATACATACACATATATACATACACATATGTACATACACATATTCATACAAACATGTACATACACACATGTACATACACACATGTACATACACACACATACATACACACATGTACATACACACATATACATACACATATACATACACACATGTACATGCACATATATACATACACACATACATACACATATATACATACACACATACATACACATATATATATACATACACATATATACATACACACATACATCCACATATATACATACACATATACATACACACATGTACATACACACATATATACATACACATATATACATACACATATATACATACACCCATATATACATACACATATATACATACACATATATACATACACATGTATACATACACATATATACATACACATATATACACATATATACATACACATGTATACATACACATATATACATACACATATATACACATATATACATACACATGTATACATACACACACATGTACATACACACATATACATACACATATATACACATATATACATACACACATGTACATACACATGTATATATACACACACATGTACATACACACATGTATACATACACATATATACATACACATATACACATATATACATACACATATATACACATATACATACACATATATACACATATATACATACACACATGTACATACACATGTATATATACACATGCATATAGCTGAAAGCCAAAACAACAACAAATTAGCACATGTAAACTTAAATTGAAGCAGATAATACATACACAATTATAATTATACAAGAAACCAAAGAAGTAGTTACACATAAAATCCTAATTCTTTTGTAATATTAAAATTTTTTGTAGATTTATTGTTGGAAATACTGTTTAATGTTTGAAGATAATTAAATAGGGTCTGGAATTTGAGAATTTGGATTTATGGATATGAAATTCTCCAGTCAAAATGCACAGATTTATTAAGCATTCAGTTTTATATTGTTTATGATGAACGTGGGTTATTATGTTTGAACGGGACAAATAAACCGTGGAGAAAGTCAAAGGAAACGGCGGCACGGTGGCTGAGTGGCAACACTCTCACAGCAAGAAGGTTGCGGGTTCGATCCCCGGGTCGTCCGGGCCTTTCTGTGTGGAGTTTGCATGTTCCACCCCATGTCTGGATGGGTTTTCTCCGGTTTCCCCCATCAACCCAAAACATGCCCGCACCCCTATGAACTAACATCAAGGACCATGTTGTCCACCCTCCTGTGGGCTCACCACCTGCAGAGGGGTTCATAGGGGGGGTCAGGTGCTATGAGGATTGGGCAGCACGCTGCTCCCACGACCCAGCCGGATTAAGCGGGAGAAGATGGATGGATGGAAGGAACGACTTTATGACGAGCTGCTCTGGAAGGGGGGAGTGACTTAATGCAGAGAGAAAAGGGCAAAAGACGCCCTCGTTAATAAAACCACCACCAGTGTCCTCGGTTGGTTTCGGGCGGGTCCTGAGGTTCTATCACCAGAGGCGCTTTATCCGTCGTGTTAAAGAAGGGATAGATCTTCTCATTGAAATTATACGTGAACGTGTGAATGCACGTGTTTGTATCTGCGTCGCAAAACGACAATTTCCATTTCTTAAAGTCCAGACTTATTCTGATTTTCGTGGGCTTGTTCTTCAGGTCGAGTTTGACGGCGACGCTGGACATGGAGAAGGCGTAGAACTCGTCCCCGCACAGACTGATCCTCCACAGGCCCGAGTCGGAGCGAGCGCTTCCTTTACGCCGGAACGACTCGGACACCACGCCCAGAAGCCAGTTTGAATTCTTCTCCACGCCGACCACCCAACTGTGAGCGCCGCTGTCGAAAGCCTCAGACCCGAGCACGGACAGGAACTTCTCAAACCTCTCGGGATTATCGGGGAGGTTCTTCTTGCCGTCATGGCTCACGCGGGTCAGATCACTGGACAGAATCAGCTGTTGTTGGGCTGTGTTTGGATCCAGAACAAAGGGTCTGTACTCCACCAGTGTCTTCATGCTGCTCCAGATGTTGAAGACCAGGTTTCCCAGATGTTTGGCCTGGTCTATGAGAGCTCCTGGGCCCAGCTGTGGCTCCTCCTGCAGGGGGCAGCGCTGCACTCGCTCCACTGAAGCTTTATATTCGAACAGGAAGGAGATGTCTGTGGCTCTGAGCTGCTCCTCTGTGGCCTTGATGGTTTCTGACAGAGCTTCAATCTCTCTGCTCACAGCCTCCATCTTGTTCTTCATCGTCTGAATCTTCTGCGCCTCTTCCTCCTTCACGGCCTTGATCCTCGTCTCCTCGTCCTCCTCCAGAAACTGATGCAGCTTCTTGAAGTCATCACGGATCTGCTTCTGGGTGTCTTGAGTTTGCTTTTTGATGTGATCCACGGTCTGAGCACAGCTGATCTTGAACTGTTGTAGGATTTTGAGTTTTTCCTCCAGCGGCAGCAAAGACGTGCGGACCACTCCTCGACTCTCCACAGCAGCTTCGATCACAGGCCTGAACCCGTGGCCCTTGTGGGCGGACGAGTCTCTGCACACCACACAGATCGGCTCCTGGTCGTGTAGACAGAAGAGCTGGAGTTTCTCAGAGTGGAGGCCGCAGATCTCCTCAGGCTGACGCTGCACGTGGGCCTCACACAGGAGCTTCAGAGCCAGGTTAAGAGGCGGACGCTGCTGGGACGACGGTGCCCTGCAAACCGGACAGTCGCGCTCAGGTTTCGCGGTCCACCATCGTGCGAGGCAGCGTTTGCAGAAGCTGTGGCTGCACAACAGGAGAACGGGCTCCTGGTAAATGTTGTGGCAAATGGGGCAGGTGAGGTCAGGGACTTTAGACATGACGCACCTGCAAAACCAAACACAGTTCAAAGCAAATACAGCAAATATAGTTAACTATGGGGTATTCCGAAGAAATGCAGACATATTTAAATCATCTTACTACTTTTTCTTGTTTTGAGAACACCAAAAATAATGCATTAAAGGGTCCAGAACGATTTTCTGATCTATGTTCTAGTTCAGCGGTGCCCAATACGTCCATTGCGAGCCACCAGCCAAGGCAGATCATAGTGTAGTGTCGAGACTGGTCTTGGTCTTGAGACAGGCTCCGAGACTGTTTTTTTACAGTCTTGGACGGCGTTTGGACTCGGTCTCGTCTCAGACTCGAGGTCTGACTCTCGTCGAGTGTGATCATATTTCATACAGCCGCTGCTGTCGCCAATAAACTCGTACCGATGTGGGCTCCGCTGTTCTAATGTTTAATGTGGTGTTTTGTTTCATTCACATTTACACTTTCTTCTTTCAAACAGGAAACACACCCAGTGACCACAGAACAATTAAACCTGAGCCCAACACACAGGTGTTTGTCTGGATCACATTCCTTCAGTTGCCAAACCAGTATCACTGCTGTTTTATTTTTATGCGCTCATTTCTACATTTAAAATCAGGGATCTGTAGTTTAATGTAGTTTGTACGTCAACTGTGGAAAGAAATTCTGGCTCTGGGTACAAATCACTTCAGGGCTGTTTGTGCTGAATGAAAAATGCAGATTACAGAGTTTGTGAGGGGCCCCTCCTTCCAACAGGGCCCTGTGCCCAGTGTTGGAGTCAAGACCAAGACCTGTCCGAGACCAAGACCTGTCCGAGACCGAGACCTGTCCGAGACCGAGACCTGTCCGAGACCGGGACCTGTCCGAGACCAAGACCTGTCCGAGACCGGGACCTGTCCGAGACCGGGACCTGTCCGAGACCGAGACCTGTCCGAGACCGGGACCTGTCCGAGACCGGGACCTGTCCGAGACCGGGACCTGTCCGAGACCGAGACCTGTCCGAGACCGGGACCTGTCCGAGACCGAGACCTGTCCGAGACCGAGACCTGTCCGATACCGGTACCTGTCCGATACCGAGACCTGTCCGATACCGGGACCTGTCCGATACCGGGACCTGTCCGATACCGAGACCTGTCCGAGACCGAGACCTGTCCGAGACCGAGACCTGTCCGATACCGGGACCTGTCCGATACCGGGACCTGTCCGATACCGAGACCTGTCCGAGACTGAGATCTGACCGAGACCTTTGAGGGTCGAGACTGAGACAAAACCGAGACCTCGGCCCGTCGAGACCAAATCAAGACCACCTTTGTAATTTTCTCCATTTATTTATAGTTTACAGTTATTTTGGCACAAATATATCAAAGTTTTTTATATAAATCGATCTCCATTTTATCACTTACTGAGTGTCAGACCTCGAGACCAGGACAAGACCAAGGCCCTAAAATAATCATAACACAACTTTGACATAATTTCACATTTGTACATTTGTGTTTAGCGGCGAAATTCACCAGCAAATCATTCTGAAGGAGATTAGATGAAACAAATCAGACATTCTCACTCTAAAACCTCATTTAAAGCCTTATTGAGTAACATTTCAGACAAAAAATGGACCAAGAGGAACGCAGACAGTGTCAAATATTGTGCTATAGATACAATATAGTATCATTTCTATGATATTCATGCAAAAAATGTCAAAGAAAATGTGAAATTGTCCGTACAGACACTTACAGAGGTGCTGTCCCAGGCCAGAGCTCGTTTTGCTGCGTCTGAGCTTCCAAACTGTAAATACGTTTTATAAAAATAGATATGAGGGTGAGGCCTGCCACACCTCAGTCCCCACCGGACCTGTTTCCCTAATGCAGTGTTTGGAATACTAATACTTCATGTACTTGTAAAAACTTATAATGTACAAGGATTTTCAACAGGCAAATTGTAAAATATAAAAAATATGAGTTTCTATTGAACTTTTTCACATATTTCCAGTGTCAGGAGCATAAATCTGTGTTCAACATTTATATGAAGCATTTTTAGTGTCAAATGTCCTGTGGTGCGACCGAGAATAACCTGAAAATAGTTTTATTTCCTAAAACATGGTGATATGAATCTAAGTTGTGAGTAATATGAAGTGTAGAGAAGTTTCTTTAGATTTTTAATGCATATTGATATTTTCTTTGCTCCAATATGACGTCACCTGTTTGTGTTTAATGAACAAACTACTGCCCTGGAAAATGCTGAAAATGAAAAAAATGCCTAAAGAACCGCTTCACCCAAGTCGACTTTGTCTGTTATTAAACTCCAGCCACAGAATTCCTGCTGTTATTAGTGGCACCACATGATGCACGGTCGCACTACATGACATTTTGAACACTTTAAGCACAAAAAACATGCAGAAGAACTCAGGATTTATGAACAAAATGATTTGGTTCCACAGAGGTGCTACAGAAATGTGCTGAATTATTATGAAATCTGAACCTTTTTAACTGAGGAAACTGTGACTGGACAGAAAATGTAGAAGGCCACGTCAATGACCCTTAAATGAATAAGAACAGCTCCCTGTGTCCTTGTGTCTAAACCGCTTCTGGAACTTATTCATTTAGAAAGAAGGAAAACATGAATTTGTTCAAGTGGGACGACAACAGGGCTAATAATTAAGACAGAAAGAAAAAGAAACTGTATTTAATGTGCATAAGCGTGAGTTACTGTACAGTTGTAGGGAGTATTATCTGTGACATAAGGTGAGTTGTACAGTTGTAGGGAGTATTATCTGTGACATAAGGTGAGTTGTACAGTTGTAGGGAGTATTATCTGTGACATAAGTGAGCTGTACAGTTGTAGGGAGTATTATCTGTGACATAAGGTGAGTTGTACAGTTGTAGGGAGTATTATCTGTGACATAAGTGAGTTGTACAGTTGTAGGGAGTATTATCTGTGACATAAGTGAGTTGTACAGTTGTAGGGAGTATTATCTGTGACATAAGTGAGTTGTACAGTTGTAGGGAGTATTATCTGTGACATAAGGTGAGTTGTATAGTTGTAGGGAGTATTATCTGTGACATAAGGTGAGTTGTACAGTTGTAGGGAGTATTATCTGTGACATAAGTGAGTTGTACAGTTGTAGGGAGTATTATCTGTGACATAAGGTGAGTTGTACAGTTGTAGGGAGTATTATCTGTGACATAAGGTGAGTTGTACAGTTGTAGGGAGTATTATCTGTGACATAAGGGTGAGTTATCTCTCCGTCGGCTTTAGACACCTGAGATTCCTGCTGTTTTTTAGACGGTAAAAGGTGCTGATGTCACTGATTCGAGGCTGTTAAAGTTCAAGTCCATTATTGGGAAGTGAACAGAAAGGCCTCAGTCTCGCTCTGCTCCTTCAGTTTCGCTGCATAAACAGGAGATAATTATATACGTTATGTTCCAGTAAAGCTCACGGTTTCCACAGAAGAGACACAGGGGAGCGGCTACGGGAAAAAGTTTTACTTTCACTTTTGTATTTCAGGGTGAGGCTGGGGTTGATGAAAAGGACCAAATGTCCGAACAAAGCTCCTTATCCACTATGTAGAAGTTTATTCCGACCACATTTATGTTACAGATACAGATTTCTAAATGACAGACCCCCTCAGGAGAAGAGGCGGCACCGTGAGCCACATGGACCTGTTACGTCGACGTCTGCTCTCAAAACGACTTCCAAATGTTTAAAAGACTCGATAAAGACGCGTTTTCTCCCTCCAGGCACAAAGCCGTTCACTCTGAAGTGACTGAGGGTTTGTTTTCTGCACATAATAATAATAATAACACATCTTTTTTAGGTTTACAAAGTGCTGGAAAGCAGCAAAGAACAATACAAAACACCGAAAAATAGCACAAAAACAAACAAAAAGACAATGAAGCAACAAATCAGATTAATTCTAATAAATAAATAAAAGAGACAGAATAAAAAGAAGAAGGGAATAAAAAGGACTAAAATCAGTTAAAGGATGGCCAACTGATAAAAATGGGTTTTTAAGCCTGGTCTTAAATAAAGAGACTGTGGAGCCTGTTTAACACCAACAGGGAGTTGATTCCATAACACAGGAGCTTGGTAACTGAAGGCTCTCCCCCCACTGTACTTTTAGACACTCTAGGAACCACTAATAATCCTGCATTCTGAGAGCGAAGTGCTCTATTTGGCTGATAGGGGACAATGGCATCCTGAAGATATGATGGGGCCATATTGTTTAAGGCTTTGTATGTCAGGAGGAGAACTTTGAATTTAATTCTAAACTCGACAGGAAGCCAGTGCAGTGATTTTAACACAGGACTGATGTGATCACGTCTTTTAGTTCCTGTTAGGACTCTGGCCGCTGCATTTTGGACCAACTGGAAGCTTCTTAAAGTACCTTTAGCGCAGACGGTGAGCAGAGAATTACAGTAATCTAGTCTGGATGTAACAAATGCATGGATAAGTTTTTCGGCATCATTTTTAGGCAAAATATTTCTGATTTTAGTTATGTTTCACAGGTGAAAATATGCAGTTTTACAAGCTTGGTTTATATGAGCTGTGAATGAGAGATTTTGGTCAAATACGACTCCAAGGTTTTTTACAGTAGAGCTAGAGGCTATACTCACATTGTCAAGTGAGATTATCTGGTCTGACAGAGAATCTCTCTGACCTTTAGGACCGACAACAATGACCTCTGTTTTTTCAGGGTTTAAGAGCAGGTAATTCAGGGTCATCCAGGTTTTGATGTCCTTCACACAGGCACTGAGCTTATCCATTTGATCTGATTAGGTTTCATTGATAAGTACAGCTGAGTGTCATCAGCATAGCAGTGGAAATTAATGCCATGTTTTCTGATAATGTTACCTAATGGCAACATATACAGAGTAAACAGGATTGGACCAAGCACAGATCCTTGTGGAACACCACAAGCTACTTTAGAGCAGGGAGAGGTGCACTGGTTTACACTAACAAACTGGTACCTATCTGATAGAGAGGATTTAAACCATTTGAGGGCGGTCCCTCTGACACCTATGTCACATTCTGACCTCTGCAGTAGAATGTTGTGATCAATGGTGTCAAACGCTGCACTGAGGTCCAGTAGGACCAGGACTGAAGCCAGCCCGTTATCAGCAGCTAGTAGCAAATCATTTGTCACTTTAAGCAGAGCAGTTTCTGTGCTGTGGTGAGCTCTGAAACCAGACTGACATTTTTCATATAAATTATTGCCCTGCAGATGGTGACAAAGCTGTTTCACCACAACTCGTTCCAGAATCTTTGAGAGAAATGGAAGATTCGAGATAGGTCTGTAGTTGGCTAGTTCATCAGGATTTAAGCTAGGTTTTTTCAAAAGCGGTTTAATTACAGCATATTTAAAGGACTGAGGAACAAAGCCATTTTCTAATGACATATTTATTATGTTATGGATGGAACCTATTATTAAGTGGAGCTTCTTTGAGGAGTTTGACTGGAATAGGGTCGAGCAAACAAGTTGATGGTTTGGACGACATGATGACTGAGGTAATCTCCGCCTCATCGACAGGAGTAAATTTGTCTAATGCTGTTAGAGGATTTATGTGGGATATTGGTGTTACAGACTGGATTTGCTGAATTTGCTCGGGGCTGATTTTTGGAGTGGCTTCGTTGATCTTGTCTCTAATGGTGTAATTTTGTAATCGAAGAATTCAAGAAAGTCACAACTGAACTTTGAGGGGAGAAGAGACTCAGGGGCAGTGTGCGAGTTTGTCAGCCTGGCTACAGTGCTGAACAGAAATCTGGGGTTGCTTTTGTTTACTTCTATTAGGTTTGAATAGTATCTGGTTTGTGCTTTTCGCAGAGCGGCCTTATAAGAGAGCAGGCAGAGCTTCCATGCCTTCAGAGACTGCTCGGAGCGCGAGCGGCGCCAGAGCTTCTCTGTGCGTCTCACGTGTTGTTTGAGTGATCACAGTTCTGGAGTAAACCAAGGAGCCGGAGGTCTTGGTTTAATGCTTTTCTGTTTTAGCGGAGCTGCAACATCGAGAGCAGATTTTAAGGTGAGCATTGTCCTATCAACAAACTGATCCATGATAATTGGATTAAAGTTGTTCTCATTGTCACATATCATTTATTACTGGCTCAATTATTTCTTTGAACTCGGCTGCCAATTTTTCTGATATTGTTCTTTTCATTATAGTTTTCTCCTGCAGAGCTGGATAGTCTTTTAGTACGAATTGAAAGGTAATTAAAAAATGGTCAGAGAGTAAAGGGTTTTGAGGAATTACATATATACATACACACATACATACACATATATACATACACATATGTACATACACACATATATACATACACATATATACATACACACACATGTACATACACACATGTACATACACACATGTACATACATACATATACATACACACATACATACACACATGTACATACATATATACATACACACATATATACATACACACATACATACACACATGTACATACACACATATACATACACACATGTACATACACATATATACATACACACATGTACATACACACATATACATACACACATACATACACATATATACATACACACATATATACATACACATATACATACACACATATACATACACACATACATACACACATGTACATACACACATATACATACACACATATATACATACACATATACACATACACATATACATACACACATGTACATACACACATGTACATACACACATATACATACACACATACATACACACATGTACATACACACATACATACACATATATACATATACACATATGTACATACACATATACATACACACATGTACATACACACATGTACATACACACATATACATACACATATATACATACACACATATATACATACACATATACATACACACATGTACATACACACATGTACATACACACATATACATACACACATACATACACACATGTACATACACACATATACATACACATATATACATACACACATATATACATACACATATACATACACACATGTACATACACACATATACATACACACATACATACACACATGTACATACACACATATACATACACACATGTACATACACATATATACATACACACATGTACATACACACATATACATACACACATACATACACATATATACATACACACATATGTACATACACATATATACATACACATATGTACATACACACATATATACATACACATATATACATACACACACATGTACATACACACATACATACACACATGTACATACACATATATACATACACATATGTACATACACATATACATACAAACATGTACATACACACATGTACATACACACATGTACATACACACACATACATACACACATGCACATACACACATATACATACACATATACATACACACATGTACATACACATATATACATACACACATACATACACATATATACATACATACACATATATACATACACACATACATCCACATATATACATACACATATACATACACACATGTACATACACACATATATACATACACACGTGTACATACACACATATACATACACATATATATACATACACATATATACATACACATATATACATACACCCATATATACATACACATATATGCATACACATATATACATACACATATATACACATATACACATACACATGTATACATACACATATATACATACACATATATACACATATATACATACACATGTATACATACACATATATACATACACATATATACACATACACATGTATACATACACATATATACATACACATATATACACATATATACATACACATGTATACATACACACACATGTACATACACACATGTACATACACACATATACATACACACATGTACATACACATATATACATACACATATATACACATATATACATACACATATATACACATATACACATACACATGTATACATACACATATATACATACACATATATACACATATATACATACACATGTATATATACACATATACATACACATATATGCATACACATATACATACACATATATACATACACACGTACATACACATGTATATATACACATATACACACACACATATACATACACACATGTACATACACATATATACATACACACATGTACATACACATGTATATATACACACATGTACATACACATGTATATATACACATACATATAGCTGAAAGCCAAAACAAGAACAAATTGGCACATGTAAACTTAAATTGAAGCAGATAATACATACACAATTATAATTATACAAGAAACCAAACAAGTAGTTACACATAAAATCCTAATTCTTTTGTAATATTAAATTTTTTTTGTAGATTTATTGTTGGAAATACTGTTTAATGTTTGAAGATAATTAAATAGGGTCTGGAATTTGAGAATTTGGATTTATGGATATGAAATTCTCCAGTCAAAATGCACAGATTTATTAAGCATTCAGTTTTACATTGTTTATGATGAACGTGGGTTATTATGTTTGAACGGGACAAATAAACCGTGGAGAAAGTCAAAGGAAACGGCGGCACGGTGGCTGAGTGGCAACACTCAGGCCTCACAGCAAGAAGGTTGCGGGTTCGATCCCCGGGTCGCCCGGGCCTTTCTGTGTGGAGTTTGCATGTTCCTCCCCGTGTCTGGATGGGTTTCCTCCGGGTGCTCCGGTTTCCCCCATCAACCTAAAACATGCAGCACCTGAACTAACATCAAGGACCATGTTGTCCACCCTCCTGTGGGCTCACCACCTGCAGAGGGGTTCATAGGGGGGGTCAGGTGCTATGAGGATTGGGCAGCAAGCTGCTCCCACGACCCAGCCGGATTAAGCGGGAGAAGATGGATGGATGGAAGGAAAGACTTTATGACGAGCGTTCTGAAGGGGGAGTGACTTAATGCAGAGAGAAAAGGGCAAAAGACGCCCTCGTTAATAAAACCACCACCAGTGTCCTCGGTTGGTTTCGGGCGGGTCCTGAGGTTCTATCACCAGAGGCGCTTTATCCGTCGTGTTAAATAAGGGATAGATCTTCTCCTTGAAATTATACGTGAACGTGTGAATGCACGTATTTGTATCTGCGTCGCAAAACGACAATTTCCATTTCTTAAAGTCCAGACTTATTCTGATTTTCTTGGGCTTGTTCTTCAGGTCGAGTTTGACGGCGGTGCTGGGCATGGAGAAGGCGTAGAACTCGTCCCCGCACAGACTGATCCTCCACAGGCCCGAGTCGGAGCGAGCGCTTCCTTTACGCCGGAACGACTCGGACACCACGCCCAGAAGCCAGTTTGAATTCTTCTCCACGCCGACCACCCAACTGTGAGCGCCGCTGTCGAAAGCCTCAGACCCGAGCACGGACAGGAACTTCTCAAACCTCTCGGGATTATCGGGGAGGTTCTTCTTGCCGTCATGGCTCACGCGAGTCAGATCACTGGACAGAATCAGCTGTTGTTGGGCTGTGTTTGGATCCAGAACAAAGGGTCTGTACTCCACCAGTGTCTTCATGCTGCTCCAGATGTTGAAGACCAGGTTTCCCAGATGTTTGGCCTGGTCTATGAGAGCTCCTGGGCCCAGCTGTGGCTCCTCCTGCAGGGGGCAGCGCTGCACTCGCTCCACTGAAGCTTTATATTCGAACAGGAAGGAGATGTCTGTGGCTCTGAGCTGCTCCTCTGTGGCCTTGATGGTTTCTGACAGAGCTTCAATCTCTCTGCTCACAGCCTCCATCTTGTTCTTCATCGTCTGAATCTTCTGCGCCTCTTCCTCCTTCACGGCCTTGATCCTCGTCTCCTCGTCCTCCTCCAGAAACTGATGCAGCTTCTTGAAGTCATCACGGATCTGCTTCTGGGTGTCTTGAGTTTGCTTCTTGATGTGATCCACGGTCTGAGCACAGCTGATCTTGAACTCTTGTAGGATTTTGAGTTTTTCCTCCAGCGGCAGCAAAGACGTGCGGACCACCCCTCGACTCTCCACAGCAGCTTCGATCACAGGCCTGAACCCGTGGCTCTTGTGGGCGGACGAGTCTCTGCACACCACACAGATCGGCTCCTGGTCGTGTAGACAGAAGAGCTGGAGTTTCTCAGAGTGGAGGCCGCAGATCTCCTCAGGCTGACGCTGCACGTGGGCCTCACACAGGAGCTTCAGAGCCAGGTTAAGAGGCGGACGCTGCTGGGACGACGGTGCCCTGCAAACCGGACAGTCGCGCTCAGGTTTCTCGCTCCACCGTCGTGCGAGGCAGCGTTTGCAGAAGCTGTGGCTGCACAACAGGAGAACAGGCTCCTGGTAAATGTTGTGGCAAATGGGGCAGGTGAGGTCAGGGACTTTAGACATGACGCACCTGCAAAACCAAACACAGTTCAAAGCAAATATAGTTAACTATGGGGTATTCCGAAGAAATGCAGACATTTAAATCATCTTACTACTTTTTCTTGTTTTGAGAACACCAAAAATAATGCATTAAAGGGTCCAGAACTATTTTCTGATCTATGTTCTAGTTCAGCGGTGCCCAATACGTCCATTGCGAGCCACCAGCCAAGGCAGATCATAGTGTAGTGTCGAGACTGGTCTTGGTCTTGAGACAGGCCCCGAGACTGTTTTTTTACAGTCTTGGACGGCGTTTGGACTCGGTCTCGTCTCGGACTCGAGGTCTGACTCTCGTCGAGTGTGATCATATTTCATTACGGCCGCTGCTGTCGCCAATAAACTCGTACCGATGTGGACTCCGCTGTTCTAATGTTTAATGTCGTGTTTTGTTTCATTCACACGTTTCACCTGCACATTTACACTTTCTTCTTTCAAACAGGAAACACACCCAGTGACCACAGAACAATTAAACCTGAGCCCAACACACAGGTGTTTGTCTGGATCACATTCCTTCAGTTGCCAAACCAGTATCACTGCTGTTTTATTTTTATGCGCTCATTTCTACATTTGAAATCAGGGATCTGTAGTTTTTACCTGTCCGAGACCAAGACCTGTCCGAGACCGAGACCTGTCCGAGACCGGGACCTGTCTGAGACCGAGACCTGTCCAAGACCGAGACCTGTCCGAGACCAAGACCTGTCCGAGACCGAGACCTGTCCGAGACCGGGACCTGTCCGATACCGGGACCTGTCCGATACCAAGACCTGTCCGAGACCGGGACTTGTCCGATACCGAGACCTGTCCGATACCGAGACCTGTCCGATACCGGGACCTGTCCGATACCGAGACCTGTCCGATACCGAGACCTGTCCGAGACCGAGACCTGTCCGAGACCGAGACCTGTCCGAGACCGGGACCTGTCCGGGACCGGGACCTGTCCGAGACCGAGACCTGTCCGATACCGGTACCTGTCCGATACCGAGACCTGTCCGATACCGGGACCTGTCCGATACCGGGACCTGTCCGATACCGGGACCTGTCCGAGACCGAGACCTGTCCGAGACTGAGATCTGACCGAGACCTTTGAGGGTCGAGACTGAGACAAAACCGAGACCTCGGCCCGTCGAGACCAAATCAAGACCACCTTTGTAATTTTCTCCATTTATTTATAGTTTACAGTTATTTTGGCACAAATATATCAAAGTTTTTTATATAAATCTATCTCCATTTTATCACTTACTGAGTGTCAGACCTCGAGACCAGGACAAGACCAAGGCCCTAAAATAATCATAACACAACATTGACATAATTTCACATTTGTACATTTGTGTTTAGCGGCGAACTTCACCAGCAAATCATTCTGAAGGAGATTAGATGAAACAAATCAGACATTCTCACTCTAAAACGTCATTTAAAGCCTTATTGAGTAACATTTCAGACAAAAAATAGACCAAGAGGAACGCAGACAGTGTCAAATATTGTGCTATAGATACAATATAGTATCATTTCTATGATATTCATGCAAAAAATGTCAAAGAAAATGTGAAATTGTCCGTGCAGACACTTACAGAGGTGCTGTCCCAGGCCAGAGCTCGTTTTGCTGCGTCTGAGCTTCCAAACTGTAAATACGTTTTATAAAAATAGATATGAGGGTGAGGCCTGCCACACCTCAGTCCCCACCGGACCTGTTTCCCTAATGCAGTGTTTGGAATACTAATACTTCATGTACTTGTAAAAACTTATAATGTACAAGGATTTTCAACAGGCAAATTGTAAAATATAAAAAATATGAGTTTCTATTGAACTTTTTCACATATTTCCAGTGTCAGGAGCATAAATCTGTGTTTAACATTTATATGAAGCATTTTTAGTGTCAAATGTCCTGTGGTGCGACCGAGAATAACCTGAAAATAGTTTTATTTTCTAAAACATGGTTGTTATATTAATCTAAGTTGTGAGTAATATGAAGTGTAGAGAAACAAACTGTTGTGTTTCTTTAGATTTTTAATGCATATTGATATTTTCTTTTGCTCCAATATGACGTCACCTGTTTGTGTTTAATGAACAAACTACTGCCCTGGAAAATGCTGAAAATGAAGAAAAATGCCTAAAGAACCGTTCACCCAAGTCGACTTTGTCTGTTATTAAACTCCAGCCACAGAATTCCTGCTGTTATTAGTGGCACCACATGATGCACGGTCGCACCACATGACATTTGAACACTTTAAGCACAAAAAACATGCAGAAGAACTCAGGATTTATGAACAAAATGATCTGGTTCCACAGAGGTGCTACAGAAATGTGCTGAATTATTATGAAATCTGAACCTTTTTAACTGAGGAAACTGTGACTGGACAGAAAATGTAGGCGTCACTGACCCTTAAATGAATAAGAACAGCCCCTGTGTCCTTGTCTAAACCGCCCTGGAACTTATTCATTTAGAAAGAAGGAAAAACATGAATTTGTTCAAGTGGACGACAACAGGGCGAATAATTAAGACAGAAAGAAAAAAGAAACTGTATTTAATGTGCATAAGCGTGAGTTACTGTACAGTTGTAGGGAGTATTATCTGTGACATAAGGTGAGTTGTACAGTTGTAGGGAGTATTATCTGTGACATAAGTGAGTTGTACAGTTGTAGGGAGTATTATCTGTGACATAAGGTGAGTTGTACAGTTGTAGGGAGTATTATCTGTGACATAAGTGAGTTGTACAGTTGTAGGGAGTATTATCTGTGACATAAGTGAGTTGTACAGTTCTAGGGAGTATTATCTGTGACATAAGGTGAGTTGTACAGTTGTAGGGAGTATTATCTGTGACATAAGTGAGTTGTACAGTTGTAGGGAGTATTATCTGTGACATAAGGTGAGTTGTACAGTTGTAGGGAGTATTATCTGTGACATAAGTGAGTTGTGCAGTTGTAGGGAGTATTATCTGTGACATAAGGTGAGTTGTACAGTTGTAGGGAGTATTATCTGTGACATAAGGTGAGTTGTACAGTTGTAGGGAGTATTATCTGTGACATAAGTGAGTTGTACAGTTGTAGGGAGTATTATCTGTGACATAAGGTGAGTTGTACAGTTGTAGGGAGTATTATCTGTGACATAAGGTGAGTTGTACAGTTGTAGGGAGTATTATCTGTGACATAAGTGAGTTATACAGTTGTAGGGAGTATTATCTGTGACATAAGGGTGAGTCATCTCTCCGTCGGCTTTAGACACCTGAGATTCCTGCTGTTTTTTAGACGGTAAAAGGTGCTGATGTCACTGATTCGATGAGGCTGTTAAAGTCCGAGTCCATTATTGGGAAGTGAACAGAAAGGCCTCAGTCTCGCTCTGCTCCTTCAGTTTCGCTGCATAAACAGGAGATAATTATATACGTTATGTTTCAGTAAAGCTCACGTTTCCACAGAAGAGACACAGGGGAGCGGCTACGGGAAAAGGTTTTACTTTCACTTTTGTATTTCAGGGTGAGGCTGGGGTTACGCCTTGATGAAAAGGACCAAATGCCCTCACAGAGCTCCTTATCCACTATGTAGAAGTTTATTCCTTTGGCTCTAGATCGTTCCCATTTTCAAATATTAAAGGAGCCCTATGTAATTTTTCTGGTGGACGAGCTGTCGGGAGGAGAGAGTGTCGTGTCAGGGCGGTCGCGAGTCCTCGATGGTCGAGTGGGAGGGGGGTGCGCGCCGGGGCGAGGGCCATCATTGCCGCCAGTGGCTTAAATTATTATTATTATTATTATTATTATTATTATTATTATTATTAAATAAAAATAGAAAGAGATGCACAATTACACACACCAAGATGTGTCATTTTCCATGTGTGTGAGAATTAACTCCACTTAGAGCGACTTTTTCCCTCGTTATAAACACACACAGTCAGAGGAGTCGACCATCTTGACTCACTTCACTCTTTGGCAAAGTTTGGCTCCATCAAAATGGACGGAGCGCATGAGTTTGGGGAAAACAAAGTTCCTGTTGGACACTCGTTTTGCTCCCGTCATCACACAGCGTGAGTGTGACGTAGGATAAAGCCGCAGAAATGTACGGAAACCTCTATGTCTGCACTTTCAGAGGGGAAAAGGACGTTTCTGTCTTTTACACTGCTTTCTGCGCGCTTATAAAAAACATATTCCTCAATATCGTGTACGATGTCGTAGGTCTTCGAGTGTTAAACTGTACCAGGAGTGGGGTTTGAATCCACGAGGACTCAGGTCCACTGGATCTTAAGTCCAACGCCTTCACCACTCGGCCACACTGGTCACAAAGAGCTCATCTCCAATTATTTATTTATTTATTTATTTATTTTTTTTTTTTTTTTTTATTTATTTATTTATTTATTTTTTTTATTATTTATTATTTATTACATTGTTAACATAATAAAAAAACAGTGTCATGTGAACAAGCAAAATATTTCACGTCCATGATGCTCAAAAGGAAAAGGCAGAAGTTTTAACACTTACAGAGTCCGACCCTCTTGTCTAAAAACTGACCTCGTATTTCATTTACACTTAATTATTGCCACACATCTGACATGAACATTACAACATGTGATACTTTTCATTGTGATTACTTACATTTCTTTTTAACAACACATTTCATTGTCACTACATTACTCCACGGTTCAGTACATTTTCTTACTGCGAGACATTTTACGCGATCATTTCAATACTTCATATGAATTTCATTTCATAACATGATTTCGACCATCAGCTTCAGCGTATTTAACAAACGTGTTTTCCTTGTAATTATGTTAGAAGTGGATTATGTTTTTGCTTGTTTTGAGCTCCAGATTCAGGGAGTTCCACAGTTTAACGCCGGAGGGAATCGTTGTATTTTTGAGCAACAGAAACACCCGTAATGAATAAACGCGAGATGGAAATGTTTAATGTCGCACCGTGGGACATTCCGGGCGCGGCAATAACATCTCCATGGAAACGACCAGTCCTGTATTAGATTCGGACGGAGCTTTTGGTCATGTTGGGGTGTTGTTCCCTGGTCAAAAACAGACCTGGGGTTGCGCTTTGTTTCCTTCGCACATGTGAGTAAACCTGCGACGCCGGAGCTCAAAACGCTCTGTTCCACTTTGTGATGTCATTTAGTGGGAATTTTAAAAACTGAAACTAAGAAAACGGCTCCACGGGGACTCACGGCTGAAATGTTCTAACAGAGGAGGGTTTTATCTTTCAGTCTGCTTTTGTTTTACGTTGACAGACCCAGAAATGGCAAAGATAAGATCGTTTAAATACTTTAGAATCACTTTTGGCTCCACATCGGCTTTAATCAAATGCGCTCGGATACGAACACGACGCGACTCGTGATAAACGTGACCATTTCCTCAGACTCTCGCTCAAGTTTTACTCCACTGAGACATTTCTGTGTGATTCAATATAGTTTTAGTGTCTGGAAATAGAATGGAAGAGGAAGAAAAGAAATCATCAAATCGTCATCATGAAAGAAGGAAAAGTGCGATAGATTAACTCCCCTAACGCTCTGTATTAAGTGTCGACTGGTATATTATAAAATATAAAACAGCCTGAGGAAGAACTGCTCTTATTTTCACTGAAGTAAAATTCTGAGCTGTGAATCACTGAACCAAATGACCTGAAACACTTCACATATAAACTGTGCAATAGTTCTACTGTAATGTCTGTAATGTCTTTAATGTCATAGTGTTATTATATTACACTCATTATCAGAAAAACATTACATGAGATTTTTTTATTTTATGCCTTCGAAATCGAATCGATATTGTGACCCATGTATAAAGATACGTATTGAATTGTGGGAAAACTGTCCTAATGACGTCCTGGACTTCTGCTTCAGGAGGTTTTCTCGAACTGGACCTTGTCAAATGTTCGCTGAATTCTCCTGTTGTACAGTGTGAAAGTGGAACTCGGGCCCGTCTGAAGCTAAAGTCGTTTCTAGAGGTGGTGGAATTCTGTCAGAAGCCAAAAAACGGCACAGATCATCAGACTGAAGAAGCTTAACTCCACTTTAACCCATCTGACAACAGCCACGAGTCTAACAAACCAAACGCTCTGCCTGGTTCACTCATTAGTGTCTGGAAACGTTAGAAAACATCTTTATAATCACCTCACACTTCCCTCTGCTGATTTCCCACTGCACAGGCCAAAGCCCAAAAGACTCGATCGTCGATGTCGTTTCTAATCCCGTTTATTTACCAGTGAATTATATTTTTTGAAAACACAAAAAAGTACATTCCTGAACCATTTTCTTTCAACAACTTTCAGTTTCTCTTCTTCTTCTCCGTCAGTCGTCGATCTTCACTTGTTGCTTCTGGAGTCGACGATCGAGTCTTTTGGGAAGTGAACAGACTTCAGTGAGGCTGATGTTTCCTCAGAGATAAACAATTCCAGGACCGTAAAATCATTCAAATGATTCTAGTGAAAGTGTAAGGAGTTTAAAAACATAGTGGAGCACTTCCTGTATCACCACATGACATCACAAGGTGCAGTGTTTTCAGTTTGAGAAAATAACTCAATTTCAGTTAAATATATCATATAGCAGACAAACACAGTGATATTTGAGAAGTGAAATGAAGTTTATAGGATTTACAGAAAGTGCAATAATTACTCAAACAAAAGTATGTGCATAAATTTGGACACCCTTGTTGTTTTATTGATTTTAATACCTTTAGCACTAATTATTGGAACCCAAAATTAGTTTGTTAAGCTCAGTGACCCTTGGCCTACAGACACAGGTGAAGCTGATCAGGAGAAAGGGGATTTAAGGGGCAGGTGCAAGTTGTTCTCCTCTTTGCATCTTCTCTGAACAGTGGCAACATGGGAGCCTCAAAACAACTATGACCTGAAAACAGAGATTGTTCAACATCATGGTTTAGGGGAAGGATACAAAAAACTCAGAAATTTCAGCTGTCAGTTTCCACTGTGAGGAACATAGTGAGGAAATGGAAGACCACAGGCACAGTTCTAGTTCAGGCCAAGAAAAACCTCAGATAAGCAGAGGTGAAGGAAACAGTCAAACTCACCCCACAGACCAGCTCCACACACGTACAACATGATCCTGCTGCAGATGGTGTCACGGTGCATCGATGAACTATTCAGCACTTTGCACAAGGAGATGCTGTATGGGAGAGTAATGCGACGTAGCCTTTTCTGTCCACATGCCACAAACAGAGTCACTTGAGCTCTGCTAAAGCACATTTGGACAAACCAGCTTCATTTTGGAATAAGGTGCTGTGGACTGAAGAAACTAAAACTGAGTTATTTGGACATAACAAAGGGCGATGTGCAGGATGTAAGAAGAGCACAGCATTCCAAGACAAACACTTGTTACCCACAGTAAAATGTGGTGGTGGTTCCATCAGGCTGTGGGCCTGTGGCCAGTGCAGGGACTGGAAATCCTGTTAAAGTTGAAGGTCGCATGGATTCCAGTCAGTATCAGCAGATTCTTGTGAACAATGTTCAAGAATCAGTGACAAAGTTGAAGTTGCACCAGGGCTGGAAACTTCAACAAGACAACGACCCTAAACACTGCTCAGATTCTGCTAAGGCAGTTCATGCAGAGGAACAAGTACAATGTTGTGGAATGGCCGTCTCAGTCCCCAGACCTGAATATTACTGAAAATCTGTGGTGTGAGTTAAAGCGGGCTGTCCATGCTCGGGCTCCATCAAACTTCACTGAACTGGAGATGTTTTGTGAAGAAGAATGGTCAAAAATACCTTCAACCAGAATCCAGAGCCTCATTGGAAGCTACAGGAAGAGTTTAGAGGCTGTTATTTCTGCTATTTTCCTGTTGGGGAGCCGAAATTTATGCACATGCCTACTTTTGTTTAAGTAATTATTGCACTTTCTGTAAATCCTATAAACTTCATTTCACTTCTCAAATATCACTGTGTTTTTCTGCTATATGATATATTTAACTGAAATTGCTGATCCGAACAACCAGTGATTTATAAAGGAAAATCTTGAAAATGATCAGGGCCCAAACTTTTTCACACGACTGTACATGTTTGCTGTGTGTTTTGTATAAAAGAGTGAGAATTGTATTTTATTTCCTTTTTTTTCATCTCTATTTCTGGTCCTGTAGCTTTTCTCACAGCCTCATGACACAACTACAGCAGCAGATTGTGAAATAACAGGTTGGACTGAACAAAAGGAGGTAGAACACTTCATTAGGGGTAAAAGGGGCAGTTTTAAAAGCAACATTTAAAAAATCCAGGTGAGGAGAAATGTACTAAAATTGCCCTCAGATCTTCAGGGGTTAAATTCTGCAGCTTTCTCAAACTGAAGCCCATTTCCTGGCTTCAAGGAGCCGGTTCAACACTGATAAACGTGCTGATTCATCCAGAGACCAGAACGCCCAAGATAAGGGTGACATATCTCGGGTGGCCACACTGAGTCGAAGCCTGATCTCAGAACCGAAGCAGAGCCGGTCCTGGTTTGTACTTGGACAGAAGAAAACCATCCGTCCCTCCGGTTATTCTGTCCCACGGCTGCAGTGGCTGCAGTAGCATCTCACCCGCACTGATGATGGAGAGAATGAATGCTGCACCGTAAAGAGCGTCAGAATTTAACCCCTGAAGACCTGAGGGCAGTTTTAGTACATTTCTCCTCGCCTGGATTTTTATTTCTTAATTTTGCTTTTCAAACTGCCCCTTTTACCCCTAATGAAGTGTTCTACCTCCTTTTGTTCAGTCCAACCTGTTATTTCACAATCTGCTGCTGTAGTTGTGTCATGAGGCTGTGAGAAAAGCTACAGGACCAGAAATAGAGATGAAAAAAAAAAAACAGAAAATAAAATTCACTCTTTTATACAAAACCCACAGCAAACATGTAGAAACAACTTTTTGGACATAAAAAATGCTTAATTTAGGGCCTGAGCTACAAAAATTAGCAAGCAACATTAAGACAAAAATCCAGGTGAGGAGAAATGTACTAAAATTGCTCTTCGGTCTTCGGGGGTTAAAATGTGTTTGTGATTATTATTTGTACTATTAAAGAGCACTTATTGTGCTTGAGTGATTTGTCTCTCATTACATGTAATTCAATATGTTCTGGATGGTGTAGGACACTGCACATGAGCAAATAAATATTTCATTTAAAACATATTGTTGACTCATACCCCAGGCTTGGGTTCACCTCAGAGCTCGTCTTGGTAGTATCTGTCCCACAGCCATTTAGAGAAAAAACTGTTTCAAAATATGAATTGGCATTCTTATAAAGTTCGATCTAAGGGAAATCTGTACACTGGAGCTATTTATTTGAAAAGCACTTTGGGTTCTATAAATAAAGTTGAATGAATTAATTTTTTCTTGTTATTTTTAACAATTTTGACATAAATGTAAATGAAAATTTTCAAGTCAGTGTTGTTTTTTGTGTCCTGTGTGGATTCATGTGATCAATAAAGTAACAGTTTAAACACTGGCGTCTATAAAACCCGCCCCCGTCTCTCAGAGCAGATAAAACAAGCTCTGCCCTTTCAGAAGCACTCACTTCTGGAGCTTCACACAGGTGAGTTTAACATTTCCATCATCTAAAACAGGGACGATACTTTAAACTGGATTATAGTAACTAACAATTTACTTTAACTTCTTAGGTTCTTTTTAAGACAATATGGCCCAGTGTATTTTTACCTTGTTGACATGTGTTAGAATAAAATGCTTATAATGATGAAGTTATTAAAAAATGTACATGTAAGTTAAAAGGTGATCTCAGTTTGCAGAGGGTCTTTCTTTGTTCAGAGAAAGGTGCAGTTATCTCTGCTAAAACCAGATGCGTGACCTCTTGTGACCTCTTGTGACCTCTTGTGACCTCTTGTGACCTCTTGTGACCTCTTGCTTCGTACTCGGCCTCGTTCGCAGGCCATATTTCTGTGCTTATCTCATCAAATGTAAACCAAGTCATGATAAACCTCACTATGTTATCTGTGGTAAGCTTAACGAGAGTATGTATACGCTGACCATGCTTTGTACTGACATGATGGATTGTTAAAAGTGAATAAAAGCCGTGCTGAAGGGGAGGAGCTTTGGGAGTCTGGGTGCAGACGAGCTAAAGAGAAGCGTGCATCTGGCTGGGCCCCGTGCAGTGCACGTAAAGAGAACTGGCTCAGATTGATTTAATCCCAATTCGGTAGGAGACTGGCGTTTAAATGTCACAAATACTTTCACTGGTTTGTGACAACATGTTTCTGCTGCTGCTTCAGAACTGTCACTGCTGTCGGTGGTGATGTGTCGTATATCAGCTGTAGTTACTTCACATTTCAGTCAAAACGTTACACCGTGCACCTTTTAAATGTGACTGACTGGAGCCGGAGTTCACTTTTAAAAACTAATCTATTTCTTTCAAAATGTTATGCTTTTTAATCTTGAATCACCACTGAAGTAGGGGACAGGAGTGAGAGCTTTGGGCACAGATGTTAGGGTCGACTCGGGAATAGGATCCGGGTCGCCGGCTTGTGGTAATTGAGTAAACTACTGTGCAAAAGTTAAAGTAGAGAGAGTAGACTCAGGTGCAGAGGTTCAAACCAAAAATGTTTTTCATTTATTCCTTAAAAGAAACTCAGAAGGTCCACAAACGGCACAGAAAATCCAAAGTAAAAACTGGGTAACACAAAAAAACTCTCCAAAAACAAAGAGCATTAAAGTCCAGAAATGCAAAAGGCAAACACTTATCAAAACTAAAAGCTCACCAGGGACGTGGACAGGTAACAAAGACACAGTGACTAACAACAGAAAACCAGGGCTTAAATACCCAGAGCAACTGAACACAATCACAAAAACAATTGGAAACAGGTGCTCAGGAAACAAAATGGAGGGAAACAATGACAAAGGGCGGGGCAGGAGCATGTGGCAAACAAAACATCAAACACACGACTTTCAAAACAAAACCACAGTGACTCCTAGTGGCCAGAAGAGCCAAAGCCCCTAACAGGACCCCCTCTCCGACGAACGTCTCCTGACGTTCCTCGGGCAGTCAGGGTGCGCAAGGTGGAAGTCTTTACAAAGATCCTTGTCCACAATATCCCGGGCCGGAACCCAGGAGCGCTCTTCAGGACCATAGCCCTCCCAATCGACCAAGTACTGCAGCCCGCCTCGGACACGGCGGGAATTGAGGAGCCGGCGGACCGTGAAAACAGGCCCACCATCAATAATACGGGGCGGAGGCGGGGCCTTGGGAGCAGGCGAATGCGGCGAGAACAGGACCGGGCGTAGCAAGGAGACATGGAAGGTGGGGTGAACTCTAAGGGACCGGGGCAACTGGAGCTGGTAGGAGACAGGGTTGATTCTATGAACCACCCTAAAGGGCCCAACGTAGCGGGGGCCAGCTTGCGGGACTCGACATGCAGGGGAAGATCTTTGGAGGACAGCCAAACCCTTTGACCCGGGCGGAAATGCTGGGCTGGCCTCCTGCGACGGTTGGCTTGGGCCTGGGCGGACCTGGAGCTCCGCAGCAGCACCTTGCGCGTGCTCTTCCACACCCTCCGGCAGCGCCTCATGTGGTGGTGGACCGAAGGAACCCCAGTGTCAACCTCTTGTTCCGGAAACAGAGGAGGCTGGAAGCCGAATTGACACTGGAAAGGAGACACGCCGGTTGCTGAAGACTGGAGGGTGTTGTGGGCGTACTCCGCCCATGGCAGCCAGGAACTCCAGGATGCCGGGTTGTCCCTTGCCAGACTCCTCAGGGTGGTCTCCAGGTCCTGGTTCAACCTCTCCGTCTGTCCATTAGACTGGGGATGGAAGCCGGAGCTGAGGCTGGCCGTAGCACCCAGGAGTCCACAGAATGCCCGCCACACCCGAGACGTGAACTGTGGCCCACGGTCCGACACAATGTCCTGAGGGAGCCCGAAGACTCGGAAAACATGGGTAAATATGAGTGTGGCGGTCTCAAAAGCAGAGGGGAGTTTAGGTAATGGAATAAATCGACAGGCCTTAGAGAACCTGTCGACCACTACAAAAATAACTGTGTTACCTTCAGACTTCGGGAGACCAGTGACGAAGTCTGCAGACACATGGGACCAGGGACGCCTCGGGATGGGCAGAGGACAAAGCAGACCTTGAGGAGGCTGGCGGAGATTCTTGCTCTGGGTGCAGACTGGGCAGGCCATCACGAAGGCCTTCACCTCCTTCTCCATGCCTGGCCACCAGAACAATCGGTGAAGGAACTCGAAGGTTCTCCGGGACCCTGGGTGTGCGGTGAGGTTGGACGAGTGGCCCCACTGGAGGACCTTGGCCCGTATCCGGCTGGGTACGAACAGGAGACCTGGAGGGCCTGTTCCAGGATCCGGTTCTTGATGCTGAGCCAGCCTGACAGCAGTCTCAATACCCCAACGTACCGGGGCAACAATGCGGGAGGGTGGGACCACGGTGCTGACCTCTCCCTCCGTGTCATGCGAGAAGAACTGCCTGGACAAAGCATCTGGCTTAGTGTTCTTTGAGCCTGGACGATAGGAGAGGGTAAAATCAAAACGGCTGAAGAACATGGCCCACCGGGCCTGTCGAGGGTTAAGACGCTTGGCTTGCTGAAGGTATTCCAGGTTCTTGTGGTCCGTCCACACAAGAAAAGGGTGCTGCGCTCCCTCCAGCCAGTGTCTCCATTCATCCAGCGCCATTTTCACTGCCAGCAGCTCCCTATCCCCAACATCATAGCGGGACTCAGTAGGGTTGAGGCGACGTGAGAAGTATGCACAAGGATGCAGTTTGCCATTGGATCGCTGAGAGAGAACAGCCCCGACCCCGACGTTGGATGCATCCACTTCCACAATAAAAGGCTGTGAAGGATCAGGGAGAACCAGCACGGGTGCTGAGGAAAAGCGGCGCTTGAGATCCTGGAATGCCTCCTCAGCCTTGGGTGTCCAGAGGAACGGTGCACCAGTCTTCTTGGTGAGATCAGAGATCGGTGCCGCCACTGAGCTGAAGTTCCGGATGAACTTGCGGTAAAAGTTTGCGAAACCCAAGAACTGTTGCACCCCTTTGACTGATGCCGGTGTAGACCAACCCCGTACAGCTATTGTCTTGGTTGGATCCATCTGGACCTGTCCGTGCTTAAGGATGAAGCCAAGGAAAGAGACCTCAGGGACATGGAACTCACACTTTTGAGCCTTCACGTAAAGGTGGTTCTTCAATAGTCTCTGGAGGACGCTCCGTACATGATGGTGATGTTCTTGCAATGACTTAGAAAAAATTAAGATATCGTCCAAATAAACAAAAACAAAATGGTTGATCATGTCTCTGAGCACATCGTTTATAAGGGCCTGGAAGACAGCTGGAGCGTTGGTTAGTCCGAAAGGCATGACTTGGTACTCGTAGTGTCCAGAGGGAGTGTTGAAGGCCGTCTTCCATTCATCACCTTGTCTAATGCGAACAAGGTGGTAGGCGTTTCGCAAATCCAACTTGGTAAAAACGGAGGCACCCTGGAGCAGGTCAAAGGCGGTGGACATCAGTGGAAGCGGGTAGCGATTACGGGTGGTGATCTTATTAAGGCCCCGGTAATCGATGCAAGGTCGCAGCCCACCGTCCCTCTTGCCAACAAAGAAAAAACCAGCGCCAGCAGGTGAAGAGGATGGCCTAATGAATCCCGACGCCAGAGCATCCTTGATGTACTCCTCCATGGCCTTATGCTCTGGCAGGGAGAGGGAGAAAAGACGTCCCCGAGGAGGAGTTGTGCCTGGCAGAAGCTCGATGGCACAATCGTAGTGTCTATGAGGAGGAAGAGAAGCTGCTCTTCTCTTGCTGAAGACCTCTTTCAAATCCCAATACTCGGAGGGAACTTGGGACAACTCGGCAGGATCCAGAGACTCGGAAGGCAACACTGGAGGATTTGCAAAGAGGCATGTGGCGTGGCAGGTAGGTCCCCACTCAAGGACTCGGCCAGTTACCCAATCAATGTGGGGGTTATGACGGGTAAGCAAAGGGATGCCAAGGATCACAGGGAACTCGGGAGAGTGGATGAGATGGAGGGAGATATCTTCTCGGTGGGCTTCAAACTGGAGACGAAGAGCAGAGGTTGCTCGAGTGACCTTACCCTCTCCCAGGGGCTGCCCATCCAGAGCAGAGACAGAGAGGGGCATCTTGAGGGGAACAACAGGAATCTTGAGTTTCAGGGCAAACTTAGTGTCCATAAAATTTCCGGCAGCCCCAGAGTCAACAAGGGCCTGGCAGGTGTGATTGCCTTCACTCCACGAGATGGTAACTGGGAGGAAGACTCCTTGGCCAGGAAACTCGGGAGACAATGTGGCTCCCGTCACAACCCTCCCTCGGCTGGACGGGAAAACTCTTTTCCCGAGAGCTCAGGACAGGGGTCTCGAAAGTGTCCCCTCTTGCCGCAGTATATGCAGCGCCTCTCCCTTCTCCGTCGTTTCTTCTCAGCTGCGGACAGACCGGTTCATCCAACTTGCATAGGCTCGGTAGGTTCATAGGTCGGTAGAGTGGAGAGCCCTGTTAGACCAGGAGCATCAGGGTTTCTTCGTGAGGATGCCACGTCACAGCGACGTTCCCTGAGCCGGTTGTCCAGGCGTATGGCATGTGAGATCAGGGACTCAAGATCAGAGGGGCACCCCACAGACGCCAGTCCATCTTTGACAGGGTCCGACAGGCCATGGTGGAAAGCCGACACCAGTGCTGGCTCGTTCCACTCACTTACAGCAGCCAGTGTCCGAAAGGTGATGGCATAATCAGCTACGCTGGTCTTGCCCTGCTGGATGGACATTAGCTGTTTGGCTGCATCTGCACTGGCAACTGACTAGTCAAAGACTCGTAACATGTCTTCAGCAAACTTCTTGAAGTCCGAGCACTCTGGACCCTGTCGCTGCCAGATGGAGGTCGCCCACGCTCGGGCCTTGTCGACAAGTAGTGTAATCACATAAGCAATTCTGGCTCGATCAGTGGGATAGGTGGTTGGTTGCAGTTCGAATGTGAGCTGGCATTGAGTGAGGAAATCCCAGCACTCACCCTGTTTGCCATCATATCTTTGTGGTGCTGGGAGGCGAGGCTCAGGGCATGAGGGTGGCCGATGTGGATCCGAAGCCACGGGATGTACAGCTTGAGCTTGAGCAGGAGGAACAGCAGGAACGGCAGGAGGTTGGGCTGGAGGAACTGCAGGAGCTTGCGGAGGAGCTGTGGTCAATTGCTGAAGAGCCATAGTAATCTGTTGCAGCATTTCATCATGTCGTGCCAAGGCTTGTTGCTGAGTGGTTAATGCGTGGCTATGTGTATCCATTGTAGCTCCAAAGCTGGAAAGGGTAGCCATCAACCTTTCAAAGTCCGTCAATTGGCCAGGTGAAGGAGCCTCTGCTGGGTCTGTCATGACTGAGTCTTTCTGTTAGGGTCGACTCGAGAATAGGATCCGGGTCGCCGGCTTGGAGGGTAAATGAGCTACTGTGCAAAAGTCAAAGTAGAGAGAGTAGACTCAGGTGCAGAGGTTCAAACAAAAGATGTTTTCCATTTATTCCTTAAAAGAAACTCAGAAGGTCCACAAACGGCACAGAAAATCCAAAGTAAAAACTGGGTAACACAAAAAAAACTCTCCAAAAACAAAGAGCATTAAAGTCCAGAAATGCAAAAGGCAAACGCTATCAAAACTAGAAGCTCACCAGGGACGTGGACAGGTAACAAAGACTCAGTGACTAACAACAGAAAACCAGGGCTTAAATACCCAGAGCAACTGAACACAGAATCACAAGAACAATTGGAAACAGGTGGTCAGGAAACAAAATGGAGGGAAACAATGACAAAGGGCGGGGCAGGAGCATGTGGCAAACAAAACATCAAACACATGTCTTTCAAAAGAAAACCACAGTGACTCCTAGTGGCCAGAGAGCCAAAGCCCCTAACAACAGAAAACATATTTGGCATCAGGATAATCAGTTTAAATAATTATTGTTATTGCAACGCAACAGTTCATCTGTTTTGTTTTATTTATTTCCAGACAGCATCAGCACGTGACTCTGAGGAAGAACAGTGAGCAGCTGAAACTGTCAGGTATGAAAACAAACAACACATTTGTCTGCAAAAAAAGAGTAAAATACAAAAAAATAGAAAATATGAAAATATAATTCCTACTTTCAACAGGTAAACACTCCCATTTTCTGCCTGAACTGTTTTAAAATAATCTTACCTTTGGTCATTTCATTAGATTGTGAATAAAATGAGTTTCAAAGAGTCTTTTGAACCTGCTCTGTTAAATATCTGAGCCCAGTGCATTTGTTTTTCCTGAACTCTTGTGTTTGGGCCGTTTTATTCCAGCGTCTGTTGAATCCAACACAAACTCCTCATTCTGCTTCATGAGGCTCTGAGGAGGAGATCACCTGAACCGAACCTGATTTAAGGAGGAAAAGGAGAAAAAACATTATTATTATTATTATTCCACCAAATATTGATTTCTGAACAAACATTAGTATTGTGTTATTTTAAAATGAATCTTCACATTATTTCAGGTCTAAAAACATAATTTTTTTTTGTTATTTTCAGCATTTGTCATTTTATGCAAATAAATGCTCTAAATGACAATATTTTTATTTGGGAGAAATGTTGTCAGAAGTTTATAGAATTAAACTAAAATGTTAAAAAATTAAAATTAATTTTACTCAAACACAAACCTATAAGTAGGAAAATCAGAGAAATTTTGCAGTGGTCTCTTTTTTCCATATATATCTATAGATATATATCTATATATATCTATAGATAGATAGATTATGGCATGCTGTTTAGGAAATTAAAGAATATATTGAATGAAACTTGAATATATTGAATGAAACCAGAAAACGACGTCATCACGGCACTGGCGCCATCTTTTGTTTCTTTCATTTCGTAGCCTTCCTCCCATTGTCAGCATGAGCGAGTCTGCAAGAAATTTAGTTGCAGCAATAATAAATAACGAGGAAGCAATCAATGCCCTGGCGAATGCGTGTAGTTTTACGAGAAATACACATTTTAACGTATACCGTTCTACAGACGAAGAAATTCATTCCTTTTTTAATAGAGGTGGACATGTGAACCCCACAGGTGTCAGTCAACCGTTTCAAGAAACATGCTGCGCCTCACAGGAGGAACCTGCAGCCCCAACCTACAACCTACAACCTACAACCTACAATCTACGTCCACACACACGAAAGGCCCAAGACACAAGAGGTGAGGAAATAATTTAATGCATTTTAATTGCGGTTGAGAAAAGTTTCATTTCGTTTTCTCTAATTAGTAACAACGAACAATAGAAATATTAGACATTTATCATGGACTATTGGCCAAGCCCAGTCCAGTATAAACACCTCCAGGGGCTGGGCTTAAGTTGAAGCACCAGGTTAAACGGGGCTGTTGTGCGTACCGTCTCCACAATCGCATGCAATTAGCCTAAAACATGTTTAAGGTCTCAGATACCAGGGGAAAGTATCCTACAACCACAGAAACATACACTCAACTCTCACTACAGGCACTGACATCATTACACAGCTGGAATGGTTTGTCTCTTCTAAACCTTCTCCCTCTTTGAGGAAGATAATAGAAAAGTTGCTATTACTGTATAATTACCGCAAATTAGCGATTAGCATTACTGCTAAATAGTCTTAGAAGGTTTAACATGTCTAATATTTCTGTTGTTCGTTGTTACTAATTAGAGAAAACGAAATGAAACTTTTCTCAACCGCAATTAAAATGCATTAAATTATTTCCTCACCTCTTGTGTCTTGGGCCCTTTCGTGTGTGTGGACGTAGGTTGTAGGTTGTAGGTTGTAGGTTGTAGGTTGGGGCTGCAGGTACCTCCTGTGAGGCGCAGCATGTTTCTTGAAACGGTTGACTGACACCTGTGGGGTTCACATGTCCACCTCTATTAAAAAAGGAATGAATTTCTTCGTCCGTAGAGCGGTATACGTTAAAATGTGTATTTCTCGTAAAACTACAGGCATTCGCCAGGGCATTGATTGCTTCCTCGTTATTTATTATTGCTGCAACTAAATTTCTTGCAGACTCGCTCATGCTGACAATGGGAGGAAGGCTACGAAATGAAAGAAACAAAAGATGGCGGCAGTGCCGTGATGACGTCGTTTTCTGGTTTCATTCAATATATTCAAGCATTCATTCCATATATATTAAGGTTTCATTCAATATATATATATATATGCCATATATATATAGATAGATATATATAGATATGCAGAGGGGTTCATAGGAGGAGTCAGGAGCTATGAGGATTGCCCCCACGACCCAGCTGGATTATATACATAAAACGCATTTCTCACCTTCCACGGTGGTTGGTTTCTCACCCTCATCAGCTCGGGTTCTACCAGAGTTCTGGAGCTTGAGAGTTCTTCAGTATCTTTGCTGTTCCAGTACTGCACTTTTCTGGACTGAGATGTCTGTTGTCCTTCCTGGGAACTCCTCCAGTTTGGGGGTCACGGCCCTGAGTGCTCCGATCACCACAGGCTCCACCGATGCTTTCACCTTCAGGCCTCTCCAGCTCTTCTTTGAGCCCCTGGTATTTCTCTAGTTTCTCTTTTTCCTGACATTGCCATCGCTCAGTATTGCAGTGTCACCACCACGGCTTTGGGGATGACTGGACAATGTTTCATTTGCTGCTTTCATGAATGTTGTTTTTTTCCTGTTCTGATATGTCTGTGTGTATGTTTGGCTCATCCAAATCTTGGAACGGCCTTAGAGGAAACTGTTGTTGTGATTTTGGGCGCTACAAAATAAATTGAATTGAATTGAATTGAATGAATCAGGTTATGATAAAACAATATATATTTTTAATCTCGATTAAAGAAGAAATATTACAGATTACAGAGTTAAAAAAAAATACAAGCAACAGTTAATCTGATCAATTTGGGAAATGTGAACAACAACTGATCTCCTACACTGTATTTTAAAAGTGACACAAGTTTGATATTGTGTATTTTATTTTCTCATATATCTGAATTAACTGAGTACAGAGGGATTCTAGGAGAACTATTGTTTCTTAAACCATTTGTCAAAGAAGGATTTATTTTTTTTCTCTGTTGGGGGCTCTCTTTTTTTGACTTTCTCCACACACTCTGCTTTCGCTTTCGCTTTCATCTCTGTTAGTGACTGTACCCTGTCTTTCCAGCCTGGTTCGCCTTGAGATTTCGCCCCTTCGATTAGCATATCAATGTAATCTGGAGAAGAGAGGGGGTCTGGTTTCAGAGCGATATCCTTCAGTCGGTTCAAACTGACAGAGGACTTGTCTATTAACACTGTCACCTCTTCTTGGACATCCTCATATTCTGTTTCAAGATTCTTCATCAAAGCCTCAACCACATTTTTTTCACCTTGAGCTATGTCATACTTCTCCTTCAGTTCCTTAACTGTTTCTGTCTTTGTTACTTGTTTATACTCCCATTTGTATTTCTGATTGAAATGCACACTCCAGATGCATTTGTTTGGGCACACTGTACACTTCCCATCCTTTCCCATTGCACAACAGTTTATTTTCTCTGCATCATTTGCATATGCACAATCATCATGGCATGTGTAATGACACTGCTGACAGTTGGTGAGATAGACTCCTGTTCCAGAAATATCAACCTGGTCGGCTTCAGCTACAGTGACAGTGTATTTAAAGTTTGCATTCCTGCTGATCTCAGCCTTATTCTTCTCCACCATTTTGGAAGTCTGGTTTATCTCTTCAAGTTTACAGAGGCCAACTTGAACCTGCTTCTGAAGATTCTCCACCAGGTTCTCCAGTTGTTTTCGCTCTGCCAGCACCTCTTTGGTCATTGTCAGACTTTTAGTCTTCATTTTACTCAAAGCAACAAAAAAACTCTTCATGCTTTTGTTGCCCATGTCCCAAAACATTTGGTCAAATCCTCCTCCTTCTTCTTCCTCCTCCTCCTCCTCTTCATCCTCTTTTTTCACAGGAGAGTTACTGACGAACAGAGCAGAGTTGTTGAATTTGAAGTGAACTGGAACTCCCTTTTTAAGGGAACATGGGACCCCAGATGCTTTGATGGCCTCTAGGACCGGGGGGCGCTGTCCATCTGCAAACGTGACCACAATTCTGATGTTTTCAGCGATGTCTTTGCCAAAGATTGACAGTATAGAGTCAAACACATATCTCTGTGAGGGGGTGAGTCTCGCCTGAGAGCTCTGCACTACAAAGCACACTGCATCTATGTCAGAAACTCCAGCTGTAGATGTGAAAAGGTTACGGATTTGCTCTGTGATCCGTCTGTCTCTCTCGATCCCTTTGGTGTCTCCAAATCCAGGGGTGTCTATGATAGTTAGTGAGTAGTTCACCTGAAAGCCATCCTGGTAGTTGAGTTTGTAGACTGTGACCTCGGATGTCTGACTTACAGCTTGAGTTTCCTTCTGAACTTCTTTGACTAGTTTAATGCGGTACTTATCCTCCCATCGGACTCCTAAAATGTAGTTGATCATGCCATCGATCAGAGTGGACTTTCCAGCTCCAGTTGCTCCAATGACCATTATGGTGC
Organism: Odontamblyopus rebecca; assembly: GCA_030686955.1. Lineage (NCBI taxonomy): Eukaryota > Metazoa > Chordata > Actinopteri > Gobiiformes > Gobiidae > Odontamblyopus > Odontamblyopus rebecca. The sequence continues at coordinate 42,738,808 of CM060656.1, read as the reverse complement.
GATTTGGTTTTGTGGAGTCTTTTCCAAATCTAAACCTTCTGCAGCCATCCACATTTATCTCTTCTTCCTCCAGAGGAACCTGATAAACAGGAACTGACCACTTGAATTCTAGACGAGTGCTTCTGACTCTTAAAGCATCAAGGAGACAGTTCAGGGCTCCTGACTGGCTTTCTAAAATTTGTCTGGCCATTGTGGAATAGAGTTGGATGAGGACTGACACCTTAACAATAATCAAAAGTGAATCCTTCTGAAGAGGCACTCCAGAAAAACCTGAAAACAAACAAAATAAATTCATTTTTCTGTGGCATCATTTTAAAATGGGCACTATGAAGGGACCAGCCAATGATCAATAGTGAAAAACCAGCGTGCTCAACTACTAAACTCATGCACAAATGACACCAGGATCTACAGCACAGACACTGGAATGACATTCGGGCTCGAGAAATGTAGTAGGATGGTGACAAAGAGAGGGAAGGTAGTCCACACAGAGGGGGTCTCACTCCCAGAGGGAACAATAACAGACATTGAGGATAGTTACAAGTACCTTGGTATCCCACAGGCAAATGGCTCCTTGACGAGGCAACAAGGAAAGCGGCGACAGCCAAATACCTGCAAAGAGTACGGCAGGTCCTAAGAAGCTCAATGGCAAGAACAAGGCACAGGCAATAAACAGCTACACCCTGCCAGTGATCAGATACCCAGCAGGAATCATGCACTGGCCAAAGGAGGAGATACAGACCACGGATGTTAAGAAGTGATTTAAAGATGATCCTGATGCAGCCTCATCTCCTCAGGCAGGTCGCTCCGGAGAATAATGCTCTACTGTGTAAAATTCCAGACAAACCAGTGGCATGTGCAGGTGACTAACCCTCCACCATAAAACTTGCACACACCCCTTTTGCCCCAGGGCAGTTCTGGTGCTGGTTTGGAGCCAAATCTTGAACCAGGTCTTTGTTTATCCACATAAATAAACCGACTGTGGCCCTGGAGAAGCAGCTCCAACAGCAACTAAACGAGAACTGGTGATGTAGGTGCGAGGGGCGGGGCTATAGTGACGCACTTTTATAAGAAGTCATGCATAATAGGTAGGCAGGTAGGTAGGCAGGTAGGTAGGCAGGTAGGTAGGTACTTTATTGATCCCGAGGGACATTGTGTAGCAGCCTATTGCTCCCATCGATAAACATCCACACATTAGATAAAAGTGTAATAAATCATTAAAAACATACAATAAATTCATCATATAGAAGCTAAAAGGTCAACAAGGTGCAAACATAATAAAAACACGAGGATCCACGTTTCAGTGTCTCCCTCTTCCCTCCAGCCTCATTGCACTGGGGCCTGGGGACGTCTTGAGTCTCTCAGTGCAGCAGAGCAGTGACAGAATCTGTCACTGACACAACTCTTCTGGTCAGAGGTGGAGTGCAGGCGGTGGCCCGTGTTCTCCAGGAGCTCTGAGCTCCACCTCTGCCTCCACACACTCCAGAGCCTGTTCTTCAGCTCCACGACTGCCTCCACACACTCCAGAGCCTGTTCTTCAGCTCCACCACTGCCTCCACACACTCCAGAGCCTGTTCTTCAGCTCCACCACTGCCTCCACACACTCCAGAGCCTGTTCTTCAGCTCCACCACTGCCTCCACACACTCCAGAGCCTGTTCTTCAGCTCCACCACTGCCTCCACACACTCCAGAGCCTGTTCTTCAGCTCCACCACTGCCTCCACACACTCCAGAGCCTGTTCTTCAGCTCCACCACTGCCTCCACACACTCCAGAGCCTGTTCTTCAGCTCCACCACTGCCTCCACACACTCCAGAGCCTGTTCTTCAGCTCCACCACTGCCTCCACACACTCCAGAGCCTGTTCTTCAGCTCCACCACTGCCTCCACACACTCCAGAGCCTGTTCTTCAGCTCCACCACTGCCTCCACACACTCCAGAGCCTGTTCTTATCTGTACGTCCCTGTTCTCTGCACTGCCCCCCACACCTACTGCATCAAAAAGGGACACTGGAGACAATGGATCGAAAGAACATAAACAGGAGCTTGGAGCAAACAAGCTCCTGTTTATGTTCTTTCACTAAAGGTCATAGACCGAATACTTTGCCTTTGCATTTGAAATCAGACGACACTAAAACTTAGCTCCAGGCCCGAGGTGCTCTGACCTGCAGAGGAACCATGACAATGAGACGAACGCAGTGACAGTTTATCTTTGGATTGACTAAAACAGGACTAAATCTGGACTAAAACAGGACTAAACCTAGACTAGAACAGGACTAAACCTGGACTAAAACAGGACTAAACCTGGACTAAAACAGGACTAAACCTGGACTAAAACAGGACTAAACTTGGACTAAAACAGGACTAAACCTGGACTAGAACAGGACTAAACCTGGACTAGAACAGGACTAAACCTGGACTAGAACAGGACTAAACCTGGACTAAAACAGGACTAAACCTGGACTAGAACAGGACTAAACCTGGACTAAAACAGGACTAAACCTGGACTAAAACAGGACTAAACCTGGACTAGAACAGGACTAAACCTGGACTAAAACAGGACTAAACCTGGACTAAAACAGGACTAAACCTGGACTAGAACAGGACTAAACCTGGACTAAAACAGGACTAAACCTGGACTAAAACAGGACTAAACCTGGACTAAAACAGGACTAAACCTGGACTAAAACAGGACTAAACCTGGACTAAAACAGGACTAAACCTGGACTAGAACAGGACTAAACCTGGACTAAAACAGGACTAAACCTGGACTAAAACAGGACTAAACCTGGACTAGAACAGGACTAAACCTGGACTAGAACAGGACTAAACCTGGACTAAAACAGGACTAAACCTGGACTAAAACAGGACTAAACCTGGACTAAAACAGGACTAAACCAGGTCTAAAACAGAGACTAAACCTGGACTAAAACAGGACTAAACCTGGACTAAAACAGGACTAAACCTGGACTAGAACAGGACTAAACCTGAACTAAAACAGGACTAAACCTGGACTAGACCAGGACTAAACCTGGACTAGAACAGGACTAAACCTGGACTAAAACAGGACTAAACCTGGACTAAAACAGGACTAAACCTGGACTAAAACAGGACTAAACCTGGACTAAAACAGGACTAAACCTGGACTAGAACAGGACTAAACGTAGACTAAAACAGGACTAAACCTGGACTAAAACAGGACTAAACCTGGACTAGAACAGGACTAAACCTGGACTAGAACAGGACTAAATCTGGACTAGAACTGGACTAAACCTGGACTAAAACAGGACTAAACCTGGACTAACGCAGGACTAAACCTGGACTAACGCAGGACTAAACCTGGACTAACACAGAGACTAAACCTGGACTAACGCAGGACTAAACCTGGACTAACGCAGGACTAAACCTGGACTAACAGAGACTAAACCTGGACTAACACAGGACTAAACCTGGACTAACACAGGACTAAACCTGGACTAACGCAGGACTAAACCTGGACTAACGCAGGACTAAACCTGGACTAACACAGAGACTAAACCTGGACTAACGCAGGACTAAACCTGGACTAACACAGAGACTAAACCTGGACTAACGCAGGACTAAACCTGGACTAACACAGAGACTAAACCTGGACTAACACAGGACTAAACCTGGACTAACGCAGGACTAAACCTGGACTAGAACAGGACTAAACGTGGACTAAAACAGGACTAAACCTGGACTAGAACAGGACTAAATCTGGACTAGAACTGGACTAAACCTGGACTAGAACAGGACTAAACCTGGACTAAAAACAGGACTAAACCTGGACTAGAACAGAGACTAAACCTGGACTAACCCAGGACTAAACCTGGACTAACACAGGACTAAACCTGGACTAGAACAGGACTAAACCTGACTAAAACAGGACTAAACCTGGACTAAAACAGGACTAAACCTGGACTAAAACAGGACTAAACCTGGACTAAAACAGGACTAAACCTGGACTAGAACAGGACTAAACCTGACTAAAACAGGACTAAACCTGGTCTAAAACAGGACTAAACCTGGACTATAACAGTAATAAACGTGGACTAAAACTGGACTAAACGTGGACTAAAACAGGACTTAACCTGGACTAAAACAGGACTAAACCTGGACTAAAACAGGACTAAACCTGGACAAGAACAGGACTAAACCTGGACTAAAACAGGACTAAACCTGGACTAAAAACAGGACTAAACCTGGACTAGAACAGGACTAAACCTGGACTAAAACAGGACTAAACCTGACTAAAACAGGATTAAACCTGGACTAGAACAGGACTAAACGTGGACTAAAAACAGGACTAAACCTGACTAAAACAGGACTAAACCTGGACTAGATCTGGAGTAAACCTGGACTTGAACTGGTCTAAACCTGGACTAGAACAGGACTAAATCTGGACTAAAACAGGACAAAACCTGGACTAAAAACAGGACTAAACCTGGACTAAAACAGGACTAAACCTGGACTAGAACAGTACTAAACGTGGACTAAAACAGGACTAAACCTGGACTAGAACAGAACTAAACATGGACTAAAACAGGACTAAACCTGGACTAGAACAGGACTAAACGTGGACTAGAACAGAACTAAACCTGGACTAGAACAGGACTAAACCTGGACTAAAACAGGACTAAACCTGGACTAGAACAGGACTAAACCTGGACTAAAACAGGACTAAACCTGGACTAGAACAGAACTAAACCTGGACTAAAACAGGACTAAACCTGGACTAAAACAGGACTAAACCTGGACTAAAACAGGACTAAACCTGGACTAGAACAGGACTAAACCTGGACTAAAACAGGACTAAACCTGGACTAAAACAGGACTAAACCTGGACTAAAACAGGACTAAACCTGGACTAGAACAGGACTAAACCTTGACTAAAACAGGACTAAACCTGGACTAGAACAGGACTAAACCTGGACTAAAACAGGACTAAACCTGGACTAAAACAGGACTAAACCTGGACTAAAACAGGACTAAACCTGGACTAAAACAGGACTAAACCTGGACTAGAACAGGACTAAACGTGGACTAAAACAGGACTAAACCTGGACTAGAACAGTACTAAACGTGGACTAAAACAGGACTAAACCTGGACTAAAAACAGGACTAAACCTGGACTAGAACAGGACTAAACCTGGACTAGAACAGGACTAAACCTGGACTAAAACAGGACAAAACCTGGACTAAAACAGGACTAAACCTGTTCTAGAACAGGACTAAACGTGGACTAGAACAGGACTAAACCTGGACTAAAACAGGACTAAACCTGGACTAGAACAGAACTAAACATGGACTAAAACAGGACTAAACCTGGACTAGAACAGAACTAAACCTGGACTAGAACAGGACTAAACCTGGACTATAACAGGACTAAACCTGGACTAAAACAGGACTAAACCTGACTAGAACAGGAATAAACCTGGACTAAAACAGGACTAAACCTGGACTAGAACAGAACTAAACATGGACTAAAACAGAACTAAACATGGACTAAAACAGGACTAAACCTGGACTAAAACAGGACTAAACCTGGACTAAAACAGGAATAAACCTGGACTAAAACAGGACTAAACCTGGACTAGAACAGAACTAAACGTGGACTAGAACAGGACTAAACCTGGACTAGAACAGGACTAAACGTGGACTAAAACAGGACTAAACCTGGACTAGAACAGGACTAAACGTGGACTAAAACAGGACTAAACCTGGACTAAAACAGGACTAAACCTGGACTAGAACAGGACTAAATCTGGACTAGAACAGGACTAAACCTGGACTAGAACAGGACTAAACCTGGACTAAAACAGGACAAAACCTGGACTAAAACAGGACTAAACCTGGACTAAAACAGGACTAAACCTGGACTAGATCTGGAGTAAACCTGGACTTGAACTGGTCTAAACCTGGACTAGAACAGGACTAAATCTGGACTAGAACTGGACTAAACCTGACTAAAACAGGACTAAACGTGGACTAAAACAGGACTAAAACTGGACTAAAACAGGACTAAACCTGGACTAAAACAGGACTAAACCAGGACTAAAACAGGACTAAACCTGGACTAGAACAGGACTAAACCTGGACTAAAACAGGATTAAACCTGGACTAAAACAGAACTAAACCTGACTAGAACAGGACTAAACCTGGACTATCACAGGACTAAACCTGGACTAACACAGGACTAAACCTGGACTAGAACAGGACTAAACCTGGACTAAAACAGGACTAAACCTGGACTAAAACAGGACTAAACCTGGACTAGAACAGGACTAAACCTGGACTAAAACAGGACTAAACCTGGACTAAAACAGGACTAAACCTGGACTAGAAACAGGACTAAACCTGGACTAAAACAGGACTAAACCTGGACTAGAACAGGACTAAACCTGGACTAAAACAAGACTAAAACAGGACTAAAACAGGACTAAACCTGGACTAAAACAGGACTAAACCTGGACTAAAACAAGACTAAAACAGGACTAAAACAGGACTAAACCTGGACTAAAACAGGACTAAACCTGGACTAAAACAAGACTAAACCTGGACTAAAACAGGACTAAACCTGGACTAAAACAGGACTAAACCTGGACTAGAACAGGACTAAACCTGGACTAAAACAGGACTAAACCTGGCCTAAAACAGGACTAAACCTGGCCTAAAACAGGACTAAACCTGACTAAACAGGACTAAACCTGGACTAAAACAGGACTAAACCTGGACTAAAACAGGACTAAACCTGACTAGAACAGGACTAAACCTGACTAAAACAGGACTAAACCTGGACTAAAACAGGACTAAACCTGGACTGAAACAGGACTAAACCTGGACTAAAACAGGACTAAACCTGGACTAAAACAGGACTAAACCTGACTAAAACAGGACTAAACCTGACTAAAAACAGGACTAAACCTGACTAAAACAGGACTAAACCTGGACTAAAACAGGACTAAACCTGGACTAAAACAGGACTAAACCTGACTAAAACAGGACTAAACCTGGACTAAAACAGGACTAAATCTGGACTAAAACAGGACTAAACCTAGACTAGAACAGGACTAAACCTGGACTAAAACAGGACTAAACCTGGACTAAAACAGGACTAAACCTGGACTAAAACAGGACTAAATCTGGACTAAAACACAACTAAACCTGGACTAACAAAGGACTAAACCTGGACTAAAACAGGACTAAACCTGGACTAAAACAGGACTAAACTTGGACTAAAACAGGACTAGAACAGGACTAAAACAGGACTAAACCTGGACTAGAACAGGACTAAACCTGGACTAGAACAGGACTAAACCTGGACTAAAACAGGACTAAACTTGGACTAAAACAGGACTAAACCTGGACTAGAACAGGACTAAACCTGGACTAAAACAGGACTAAACCTGACTAAAACAGGACTAAACCTGGACTAAAACAGGACTAAACCTGACTAGAACAGGACTAAACTTGGACTAAAACAGGACTAAACCTGGACTAGAACAGGACTAAACCTGGACTAAAACAGGACTAAACCTGGACTAGAACAGGACTAAACCTGGACTAAAACAGGACTAAACCTGACTAAAACAGGACTAAACCTGGACTAAAACAGGACTAAACCTGGACTAAAACAGGACTAAACCTGGACTAAAACAGGACTAAACCTGGACTATAACAGGACTAAACCTGGACTATAACAGGACTAAACCTGGACTAAAACAGGACTATACTTGGACTAAAACAGGACTAAACCTGGACTAGAACAGGACTAAACCTGGACTAAAACAGGACTAAACCTGGACTAAAACAGGACTAAACCTGGACTAGAACAGGACTAAACCTGACTAAAACAGGACTAAACCTGGACTAAAACAGGACTAAACCTGGACTAAAACAGGACTAAACCTGGACTAAACAGGACTAAACCTGGACTAAACCAGGACTAAACCTGACTAAACAGGACTAAACCAGACTAAACCAGGACTAAACCTGACTAAAACAGGACTAAACCTGGACTAAACAGGACTAAACCTGACTAAAACAGGACTAAACCTGACTAAAACAGGACTAAACCTGGACTAGAACCAGGACTAAACCTGGACTAAAACAGGACTAAACCTGGACTAAAACAGGACTAAACCTGACTAAAACAGGACTAAACCTGACTAGAACAGGACTAAACCTGGACTAAAACAGGACTAAACCTGGACTAAAACAGGACTAAACCTGGACTAGAACAGGACTAAACCTGGACTAAAACAGGACTAAACCTGACTAAAACAGGACTAAACCTGGACTAAAACAGGACTAAACCTGGACTAAAACAGGACTAAACCTGGACTAGAACAGGACTAAACCTGGACTAAAACAGGACTAAACCTGACTAAAACAGGACTAAACCTGGACTAGAACAGGACTAAACCTGGACTAAAACAGGACTAAACCTGGACTAAAACAGGACTAAACCTGGACTAAAACAGGACTAAACCTGGACTAAAACAGGACTAAACCTGGACTAAAACAGGACTAAACCTGGACTAAAACAGGACTAAACCTGGACTAGAACAGGACTAAACCTGGACTAAAACAGGACTAAACCTGGACTAAAACAGGACTAAACCTGGACTAAAACAGGACTAAACCTGGACTAGAACAGGACTAAACCTGGACTAAAACAGGACTAAACCTGGACTAAAACAGGACTAAACCTGGACTAAAACAGGACTAAACCTGACTAAAACAGGACTAAACCTGGACTAAAACAGGACTAAACCTGACTAAAACAGGACTAAACCTGGACTAAAACAGGACTAAACCTGACTAAAACAGGACTAAACCTGGACTAAAACAGGACTAAACCTGACTAAAACAGGACTAAACCAGGACTAAACAGGACTAAACCTGACTAAAACAGGACTAAACCTGACTAGAACCAGGACTAAACCTGACTAGAACAGGACTAAACCTGACTAAACAGGACTAAACCTGACTAAAACCAGGACTAAACCTGGACTAGAACAGGACTAAACCTGGACTAAAACAGGACTAAACCTGACTAAAACAGGACTAAACCTGGACTAACAAAGGACTAATCCTGGTCTAAACCGGGACTAAACGTGGACTAAAACAGGACTAAACCGGGACTAACTCAGGACTAAACCTGGACTAAACCGGGACTAAACCTGGACTAAAACAGGACTAAACAAGGACTAAAACAGGACTAAACCTGACTAAAACAGGACTAAACCTGGACTAGAACAGGACTAAACCTGACTAAAACAGGACTAAACCTGGACTAAAACAGGACTAAACCTGACTAAAACAGGACTAAACCTGACTAAAACAGGACTAAACCTGACTAAAACAGGACTAAACCTGGACTAAAACAGTACTAAACCTGGACTAAAACAGGACTAAACCTGGACTAAAACAGGACTAAACCTGACTAAAACCAGGACTAAACCTGACTAAACCAGGACTAAACCTGGACTAAAACAGGACTAAACCTGACTAGAACAGGACTAAACCTGACTAAACCAGGACTAAACCTGGACTAAAACCAGGACTAAACCTGAACCAGGACTAAACCAGGACTAAACCAGGACTAAACCAGGACTAAACAGGACTAAACCTGACTAAAACAGGACTAAACCTGGACTAAAACCAGGACTAAACCTGGACTAGAACAGGACTAAACCTGGACTAAAACAGGACTAAACCTGGACTAAAACAGGACTAAACCTGACTAAACCAGGACTAAACCAGACTAAACCAGGACTAAACCAGGACTAAACCAGACTAAACCAGGACTAAACCAGGACTAAACCAGGACTAAACCAGGACTAAACCAGGACTAAACCAGGACTAAACCAGGACTAAACCAGGACTAAACCAGGACTAAACCAGACTAAACCAGGACTAAACCAGGACTAAACCAGGACTAAACCAGACTAAACCAGGACTAAACCAGACTAAACCAGGACTAAATCAGGACTAATCCAGGACTGAACAGGACTAATCCAGGACTAAACCAGGACTAATCCAGGTCTAAACCAGGACTAAACCAGGACTAAACCAGGACTAAACCAGGACTAAACCAGGACTAAACCAGGACTAAACCAGGACTAAACCAGGACTAAACCAGGACTAAACCAGGACTAAACCAGGACTAAACCAGGACTAAACCAGGACTAAACCAGGACTAAACCAGGACTAAACCAGGACTAAACCAGGACTAAACCAGGACTAAACCAGGACTAAACCAGACTAAACCAGGACTAAACCAGGACTAAACCAGGACTAAACCAGGACTAAACCAAGACTGAACCAGGACTAAACCAGGACTAAACCAGGACTAAACCAGGACTAAACCAGGACTAAACCAGGACTAAACCAGGACTAAACCAGGACTAAACCAGGACTAAACCAGGACTAAACCGGACTAAACCAGGACTAAACCAGGACTAAACCAGGCTAAACCAAGACTAAACCAGGACTAAACCAGGACTAAACCAGGACTAAACCAGACTAAACCAGGACTAAACCAGGACTAAACCAGGACTAAACCAGGACTAAACCAGGACTAAACCAGGACTAAACCAGGACTAAACCAGGACTAAACCAGGACTAAACCAGGACTAAACCAGGACTAAACCAGGACTAAACCAGGACTAAACCAGGACTAAACCAGGACTAAACCTGGACTAAAACAGGACTAAACCAGGACTAAAACAGGACTAAACCTGGACTAAAAAAGGGCTAAACCTGACTAGAACAGGACTAAACCTGGACTAAAACAGGACTAAACCTGACTAAAACAGGACTAAACCTGACTAAAACAGGACTAAACCTGGACTAAACCAGGACTAAACCTGGACTAAAACAGGACTAAACCTGACTAAACCAGGACTAATCCAGGACTAAATCGGGACTAAACCGGGAGTAAACCAGGACTAAACCGGGACTAAACCAGGACTAAACCTGGACTAAAACAAGACTAAACCGGGACTAAAACAGGACTAAACCGGGACTAAATCGGGACTAAACCGGGACTAAATCGGGACTAAACCAGTACTAAATCGGGACTAAACCTGGACTAAAACGGGACTAAACCAGGACTAAAACAGGACTAAACCTGGACTAAAACAAGACTAAACCTGGACAAAAACAGGACTAAACCAGCACTAAGATAGAACCAAACCAGCACTAAATCAGGACTAAAACAAGACCAAACCTGGACTTAAACAGGACTAAACCTGACTAAAACAGGACTAAACCTGGACTAAAACAGGACTAAACCTGACTAAAACAGGACTAAACCTGGACTAAAACAGGACTAAACCAGGACTAAACCAGGACTAAACCTGACTAAAACAGGACTAAACCTGGACTAAAACAGGACTAAACCTGACTAAAACAGGACTAAACCTGGACTAAAACAGGACTAAACCTGGACTAAAACAGGACTAAACCTGACTAAAACAGGACTAAACCAGGACTAAACCAGGACTAAACCTGGACTAAACCAGGACTAAACCAGGACTAAACCAGGACTAAACCAGGACAAAACCAGGACTAAAACAGGACTAAACCAGGACTAAACCAGGACTAAACCAGGACTAAACCAGAACTAAACCAGGACTAAAACAGGACTGAACCATGATGAAACCCTGACTAAAACAGGACTAAACCAGAACTAAAACAGGACTAAAACAGGACTAAAACAGGACTAAAACAGGACTAAAACAGGACTAAACCTGGACTAAAACAGGACTAAAGCAGGACTAAAGCAGGACTAAAACAGGACTAAAACAGGACTAAACCTGGACTAAACCAGGACTAAACCAGGACTAAACCAGGACTAAACCAGGACTAAACCAGGACTAAACCAGGACTGAAACAGGACTAAAGCAGGACTAAAGCAGGACTAAACCTGGACTAGAACAGGACTAAACCTGGACTAAACCAGGAGTAAACCTGACTAGAACAGGACTAAACCAGGACTAAACCAGGACTAAACCTGGACTAAAACAGGACTAAACCTGACTAAAACAGGACTAAACCAGGACTAAACCAGGACTAATCCAGGACTAACACAGGACTAAACCAGGACTAAACCAGGACTAAACCTGGACTAAACCAGGACTAAACCTGACTAAAACAGGACTAAACCAGGACTAAAACAGGACTAAACCTGGACTAAAACCAGGACTAAACCTGACTAAACCAGGACTAAACCAGGACTAAACCAGGACTAAACCTGACTAAACCAGGACTAAACCAGGACTAAACCAGGTCTAAACCAGTCCAAAACCAGGACTAAACCTGGACTAAACAGGACTAAACCAGGACTAAACCAGGACTAAACCAGGACTAAACCAGGACTAAACCAGGTCTAAATCAGGACTAAACCAGGACTAAACCAGGACTAAACCAGAACTAAACCAGGACTAAACCAGGACTAAACCAGGACTAAACCAGGACTAAACCAGGACTAAACCAGGACTAAACCAGGACTAAACCAGGACTAAACCAGGACTAAACCTGGACTAAAACAGGACTAAACCAGGACTAAACCAGGACTAAACCAGGACTAAAACAGGACTAAACCAGGACTAAAACTGGACTAAAACTGGACTAAAACAGGGACTAAACCAGGACTAAAACAGGACTAAACCAGGACTAAACCAGGACTAAACAGGACTAAACAGGACTAAAACTGGACTAAAGCAGGACTAAACCAGGACTAAAACTGGGACTAAACCAGGGCCTAAAACAGGACTAAACCAGGACTAAAACTGGACTAAAACTGGACTAAAGCTGGACTAAAACAGGACTAAAACAGGACTAAACCAGGACTAAACCAGGACTAAACAGGACTAAAACAGGACTAAAACTGGACTAAAGCAGGACTAAACCTGGACTAAACCAGGACTAAACCTGGACTAAACCAGGACTAAACCAGGTCTAAACCAGGACTAAACCAGGACTAAACCAGAACTAAACCAGGACTAAACCAGGACTAAACCAGGACTAAACCAGCACTAAACCTGGACTGAACCAGGACTAAACCTGGACTAAAACAGGACTAAACCTGGACTAAAGAAGGACTAAACCAGGACTAAACAAGAACTAAATCTGGACTAAACCAGGACTAAACCAGGACTAAACCAAGATTAAACCTGGACTAAACTAGGACTAAACCTGGACTAAACCTGGACTAAACCTGACTAAAACAGGACTAAACCAAGACTAAACCATTACTAAACCTTGACTAAACCTTGAATAAACCAGGACTAAACCAGGACTAAACCCTGACTAAACCAGGACTAAACCAGGACTAAACCAGGACTAAACCAGGACTAAACCAGGACTAAACCAGGACTAAACCAGGACTAAACCAGGACTAAAACAGGACTAAACCAGGACTAAAACAGGACTAAACCAGGACTAAACCAGGACTAAAACAGGACTAAACCAGGACTAAACCAGGACTAAACCAGGACTAAACCAGGACTAAACCAGGACTAAACCAGGACTAAACCAGGACTAAACCAGGACTAAACCAGGACTAATCCTGGACTAAAACAGGACTTAAGCTGGACTAAAGCTGGACTAAACCAGGACTTAACCAGGACTAAACCAGGACTAGAACAGGACTAAACCAGGACCAAATCAGGACTAAATCCAGGACTAAACCAGGACTAAAACAGGACTAAATCCGGACTAATCCCTGACTAAAACAGGACTAAACCAGGACTAAACCAGGACTAAACCAGGACTAAACCAGGACTAAACCAGGACTAAACCAGGACTAAACCAGGACTAAACCAGGACTAAACCAGGACTAAACCAGGACTAAACCAGGACTAAAACAGGACTAAACCAGGACTAAACCAGGACTAAACCAGGACTAAACCAGGACTAAACCAGGACTAAACCAGGACTAAACCAGGACTAAACCAGGACTAAACCAGGACTAAACCAGGACTAAACCAGGACTAAACCAGGACTAAACCAGACTAAACCAGGACTAAACCAGACTAAACCAGGACTAAACCAGGACTAAACCAGGACTAAACCAGACTAAACCAGGACTAAACCAGGACTAAACCAGACTAAACCCGGACTAAACCAGGACTAAACCAGGACTAAACCAGGACTAAACCAGGACTAAACCAGGACTAAACCTTGACTAAACCAGGACTAAACCAGGACTAAACCAGGACTAAACCAGGACTAAACCAGGACTAAACCAGGACTAAACCAGACTAAACCAGGACTAAACCAGGACTAAACCAGGACTAAACCAGGACTAAACCTGACTAAACCAGGACTAAACCAGGACTAAACCTGGGCTAAACCAGGACTAAACCAGGACTAAACCAGGACTAAACCAGGACTAAATCCGGTCTAAACCAGACTAAACCAGGTCTAAACCTGACTAAACCAGGACTAAACCAGGACTAAACCCGGACTAAACCAGGTCTAAACCAGGACTAAACCAGGACTAAACCAGCACTAAACCAGCACTAAACCAGGACTAAACCAGGGCTAAACCAGGACTAAACCAGGACTAAACCAGGACTAAACCAGGACTAAACCAGACTAAACCAGGACTAAACCAGGACTAAACCTTGACTAAAACAGGACTAAAACAGGACTAAACCAGGACTAAACCAGGACTAAACCAAGGACTAAACCAGGACTAAACCAGGACTAAACCAGGACTAAACCAGGACTAAAACGTGACTAAACCAGGACTAAACCAGGACTAAAACAGGACTAAACCAGGACTAAACCAGGACTAAACCAGGACTAAACCAGGACTAAACCAGGACTAAACCAGGACTAAACCAGGACTAAACCAGGACTAAACCAGGACTAAACCAGGACTAAACCAGGACTAAACCAGGACTAAACCAGGACTAAACCAGGACTAAACCAGGACTAAACCAGGACTAAACCAGGACTAAACCAGGACTAAACCAGGACTAAACCAGGACTAAACCAGGACTAAACCAGGACTAAACCAGGACTAAACCAGGACTAAACCAGGACTAAACCAGGACTAAACCTTGACTAAAACAGGACTAAACCAGGACTAAACCAGGACTAAACCAGGACTAAACCAGGACTAAACCAGGACTAAACCAGGACTAAACCAGGACTAAACCAGGACTAAACCAGGACTAAACCAGGACTAAACCATGACTAAACATGGACTAAACCAGGACTAAACCAGGACTAAACCAGGACTAAACCAGGACTAAACCAGGACTAAACCAGGACTAAACCTGACTAAACCAGGACTAAACCAGGACTAAACAAGGACTAAACAAGAACTAAACAAGAATAAACCAGGACTAAACAAGGACTAAACAAGACATAAACATGACTAAACCAAGACTAAAGCCGGTCTAAACCAGGTCTGAACCAGAACTAAACCAGGACTAAACCAGGTCTAAACCAGACTAAACCAGGACTAAACCAGGACTTAACCAGGACTAAACCAGACTAAACCAAGACTAAACCAGGAATAAACCAGGTCTAAACCAGGACTAAACCAGGACTAAACCAGGACTAAACCAGGACTAAACCAGGACTAAACCAGGACTAAACCAGGACTAAACCAGGACTAAACCAGGACTAAACCAGGACTAAACCAGGACTAAACCAGGACTAAACCAGGACTAAACCAGGACTAAACCAGGACTAAACCAGGACTAAACCAGGACTAAACCAGGACTAAACCAGGACTAAACCAGGACTAAACCAGGACTAAACCAGGACTGAACCAGGACTAAACCAGGACTAAACCAGGACTAAACCAGGACTAAACCAGGACTAAACCAGGACTAAACCAGGACTAAACCAGGACTAAACCAGGACTAAACCAGGACTAAACAAGGACTAAACCAGACATAAACAAGGACTAAACCAGGACTAAACCAGGACTAAACCAGGACTAAACCAGGACTAATCCATGACTAAACCAGGCTAAACTAAACCAGGACTAAACCAGGACTAAACCAGGACTAAACCAGGACTAAACCAGGACTAAACCAGGACTAAACCAGGACTAAACCAGAATTAAACCAGGACTAAACCAGGACTAAACCAGGACTAAACCAGGACTAAACCAGGACTAAACCAGGACTAAACCAGGACTAAACCAGGACTAAACCAGGACTAAACCAGGACTAAACCAGGACTAAACCAGGACTAAACCAGGACTAAACCAGGACTAAACCAGGACTAAACCAGGACTAAACCAGGACTAAACCAGGACTAAACCAGGACTAAACCAGGACTAAACCAGGACTAAACCAGGACTAAACCAGGACTAAACCAGGACTAAACCAGGACTAAACCAGGACTGAACCAGGACTAAACCAGGACTAAACCAGGACTAAACCAGGACTAAACCAGGACTAAACCAGGACTAAACCAGGACTAAACCAGGACTAAACCAGGACTAAACCAGGACTAAACCAGGACTAAACCAGGACTAAACCAGGACCAGGACTAAACCAGGACTAAACCAGGACTAAACCAGGACTGAACCAGGACTAAACCAGGACTGAACCAGGACTAAACCAGGACTAAACCAGGACTAAACCAGGACTAAACCAGGACTAAACCAGGACTAAACCAGGACTAAACCAGGACTAAACCAGGACTAAACCAGGACTAAACCAGGACTAAACCAGGACTAAACCAGGACTAAACCAGGACTAAACCAGGACTAAAACAGGACTAAACCAGGACTAAACCAGGACTAAACCAGGACTAAACCAGGACTGAACCAGGACTAAACCAGGACTAAACCAGGACTAAACCAGGACTAAACCAGGACTAAACCAGGACTAAACCAGGACTAAACCAGGACTAAACCAGGACTAAACCAGGACTAAACCAGGACTAAACCAGGACTAAACCAGGACTAAACCAGGACTAAACCAGGACTAAACAGGTACTAACCCGGGCTAAACCAGGACTAAACCAGGACTAAACCAGGACTGAACCAGGACTGAACCAGGACTAAACCAGGACTAAACCAGGACTAAACCAGGACTAAACCAGGACTAAACCAGGACTAAACCAGGACTAAACCAGGACTAAACCAGGACTAAACCAGGACTAAACCAGGACTAAACCAGGACTAAACCAGGACTAAACCAGGACTAAACCAGGACTAAACCAGGACTAAACCAGGACTAAACCAACAGGACTAAACCAGGACTAAACCAGGACTAAACCAGGACTAAACCAGGACTAAACCAGGACTAAACCAGGACTAAACCAGGACTAAACCAGGACTGAACCAGGACTAAACCAGGACTAAACCAGGACTAAACCAGGACTAAACCAGGACTAAACCAGGACTAAACCAGGACTAAACCAGGACTAAACCAGGACTAAACCAGGACTAAACCAGGACTAAACCAGGACTAAACCAGGACTAAACCAGGACTAAACCAGGACTAAACCAGGACTAAACCAGGACTAAACCAGGACTAAACCAGGACTAAACCAGGACTAAACCAGGACTAAACCAGGACTAAACCAGGACTAAACCAGGACTAAACCAGGACTAAACCAGGACTAAACCAGGACTAAACCAGGACTGAAACCAGGACTAAACCAGGACTAAACCAGGACTAAACCAGGACTACACCAGGACTAAAACAGGACTAAACCAGTAATAAACCATGACTAAACCAGGACTAAACCAGGACTAAACCAGGACTAAACCAGGACTAAACCAGGACTAAACCAGGACTAAACCAGGACTAAACCAGGACTAAACCAGGACTAAACCAGGACTAAACCAGGACTAAACCAGGACTAAACCAGGACTAAAACCAGGACTAAAACCAGACTAAACCAGGACTAAACCAGGACTAAATCCAGGACAAACCAGAACTAAAACCAGACTAAGCCAGGACTAAACCAGGACTAAAACCAGGACTAAACCAGGACTAAACCAGGAATAAACTCATGACTAAACCAGGACTAAACCAGGACTAAAACCGGGAGTTAAACAGGACTAAACCAGGACTAAAACCAGGACTAAACCAGGACTAAACCAGGACTAAACCAGGACTAAACCAGGACTAAACCAGGACTAGACCAGGACTAGACCTGGACTAAACCAGGACAAAACCTGACTAAACCAGGACTAAACCAGGACTAAACCAGGACTAGACCAGGACTAAACCAGAAAAAACCCTGACTAAACCAGGACTAAACCAGACTAAACACGTACAAAACCAGGACTAAACCAAGAAAAAACCAGGACTAAACCAGGACTAAACCAGGACTAAACCAGTAATAAACCAGGTCTAAACCAGATTAAACCAAGACTAATCCAGGACTAAACCTGACTAAACCAGGACTAAACCAGGACTAAACCAGGACTAAACCAGGACTAAACCAGGACTAAACCAGGACTAAACCTAACCTGAACCAGGACTGAACCAGGACTAAACCAGGACTAAACCAGGACTAAACCAGAACTAAACCAGGACTAAACCAGGACTAAACCAGGTCTAAACCAGGACTAAACCAGGACTAAACCAGACTAAACCAGGACTAAACCAGGACTAAACCAGGACTAAACCAGGACTAAACCAGGACTAAACCAGGACTAAACCAGGACTGAACCAGGACTAAACCAGGACTAAACCAGGACTAAACCAGGACTAAACCAGGACTAAACCAGGACTAAACCAGGACTAAACCAGGACTAAACCAGGACTAAACCAGGACTAAACCAGGACTAAACCAGGACTAAACCAGGACTAAACCAGGACTAAACCAGGACTAAACCAGGACTAAACCAGGACTAAACCAGGACTAAACCAGGACTAAACCAGGACTAAACCAGGACTAAACCAGGACTAAACCAGGACTGAACCAGGACTAAACCAGGACTAAACCAGGACTAAACCAGGACTAAACCAGGACTAAACCAGGACTAAACCAGGACTAAACCAGGACTAAACCAGGACTAAACCAGGACTGAACCAGGACTAAACCAGGACTAAACCAGGACTAAACCAGGACTAAACCAGGACTAAACCAGGACTAAACCAGGACTAAACCAGGACTAAACCAGGACTAAACCAGGACTAAACCAGGACTAAACCAGGACTAAACCAGGACTAAACCAGGACTAAACCAGGACTAAACCAGGACTAAACCAGGACTGAACCAGGACTAAACCAGGACTAAACCAGGACTAAACCAGGACTAAACCAGGACTAAACCAGGACTAAACCAGGACTAAACCAGGACTAAACCAGGACTAAACCAGGACTAAACCAGGACTAAACCAGGACTAAACCAGGACTAAACCAGGACTAAACCAGGACTAAACCAGGACTAAACCAGGACTAAACCAGGACTAAACCAGGACTAAACCAGGACTAAACCAGGACTAAACCAGGACTAAACCAGTACTAAACCAGGACTAAACCAGGACTAAACCAGGACTAAACCAGGACTAAACCAGGACTAAACCAGGACTAAACCAGGACTAAACCAGGACTAAACCAGGACTAAACCAGGACTAAACCAGGACTAAACCAGGACTAAACCAGGACTAAACCAGGACTAAACCAGGACTAAACCAGGACTAAACCAGGACTAAACCAGGACTAAACCAGGACTAAACCAGGACTAAACCAGGACTAAACCAGGACTAAACCAGGACAAAACCTGGACTAAACCTGGACTAAACCAGGACTAAACCTGACTAAAACCAGGACTAAACCTGACTAAACCAGTACTTAACCTGTACTAAACTAGGTCTAAACCTGACTAAACCAGGACTAAACCAGGACTAAACCTGGACTAAACCTGGACTAAAACCAGGACTAAACCTGGACTAAACCTGGACTAAAACCTGGACTAAAACCGGACTAAAACCGGACTAAAACTGGACTAAAACCAGGACTAAACCTGGACTAAACCTGGACTAAACCAGGACTAAACTAGGACTAAACCAGGACTAAACCTGACTAAACCAGGACTAAACCTGACTAAACCAGGACTAAACCAGGACTAAACCAGGACTAAATCTGGACTAAAACAGGACTAAACCTGGACTAAACCTGGACTAAACCTGGACTAAAACAGGACTAAACCAGGACTAAACCAGGACTAAACCTGGACTAAACAGGACTAAACCAGACTAAACCAGGACTAAACCTTGACTAAACCAGGACTAAACGGACTAAACCAGGACTAAACCAGGACTAAACAGGACTAAACCAGGACTAAACCAGGACTAAACAGGACTAAACCAGGACTAAACCAGGACTAAACCAGACTAAACCAGGACTAAACCAGGACTAAACCTTGACTAAAACAGGACTAAAACAGGACTAAACCAGGACTAAACCCGAACTAAACCAGGACTAAACCAGGACTAAACCAGGACTAAACCAGGACTAAACCTGGACTAAACCAGGACTAAACCTGGACTAAACCAGGACTAAACCAGGACTAAACCAGGACTAAACCAGGACTAAACCAGGACTAAACCAGGACTAAACCAGGACTAAACCAGGACTAAACCAGGACTAAACCAGGACTAAACCAGGACTAAACCAGGACTAAACCAGGACTAAACCAGGACTAAACCAGGACTAAACCAGGACTAAACCAGGACTAAACCAGGACTAAACCAGGACTAAACCAGGACTAAACCAGGACTGAACCAGGACTAAACCAGGACTAAACCAGGACTAAACCAGGACTAAACCAGGACTAAACCAGGACTAAACCAGGACTAAACCAGGACTAAACCAGGACTAAACCAGGACTAAACCAGGACTAAACCAGGACTAAACCAGGACTAAACCAGGACTAAACCAGGACTAAACCAGGACTAAACCTGACTAGAACAGGTCTAAGCCAGGACTAAACAAGGACTAAACCAGGACTAAACCAGGACTAAACCTGGA
Organism: Odontamblyopus rebecca; assembly: GCA_030686955.1. Classification (NCBI taxonomy): domain Eukaryota; kingdom Metazoa; phylum Chordata; class Actinopteri; order Gobiiformes; family Gobiidae; genus Odontamblyopus; species Odontamblyopus rebecca. The sequence continues at coordinate 42,717,816 of CM060656.1, read as the reverse complement.
CTAAAACAGGACTAAACCTGGACTAAAACAGGACTAAACCAGGACTAAAACTGGACTAAACCAGGACTAAAACAGGACTAAACCAGGACTAAAACAGGATTTAAACTGGACTAAACCAGGACTAAACCAGGACTAAAACAGGACTAAAACTGGACTAAAACAGGACTAAAACTGGACTAAAACTGGACTAAAACTGGACTAAAACTGGACTAAAACTGGACTAAAACTGGACTAAACCTGGACTAAACCAGGACTAAACCTGACTAAAACAGGACTAAACCATCACTAAACCAGGACTAAACCAGGACTAAAACTGGACTAAAGCTGGACTAAAACAGGACTAAAACTGGGACTAAACCAGGACTACACCAGGACTAAAAAAGGACTAAACCAGGACTAAAAAAGGACTAAACCAGGACTGAACCAGGACTGAACCAGGACTAAAACAGGACTAAACCTGGACTAAAACAGGACTAAACCTGGACTAGAACAGGACTAAACGTGGACTAAAACAGGACTAAACCTGGACTAAAACAGGACTAAACCTGGACTAGAACAGGACTAAACCTGGACTAGAACAGGACTAAACCTGGACTAGAACAGGACTAAACCTGGACTAAACCAGGAATAAAACAGGACTAAACCAGGACTAGAACAGGACTAAACCTTGACTAAGTCAGGACTAAACCAGGACTAAACCAGGGCTATAACAGGACTAACCCTGGACTAGAACAGGACTAAACCTGGACTAAGTCAGGACTAAACCAGGACCAAATCAGGACTAAACCAGTGGACTAGAACAGAACTAAACGTGGACTATAACAGGACTAAACCTGGACTAAAACAGGACTAAACCTGGACTAGAACAGGACTAAACCTGGACTAAAACAGGACTAAACCTGGACTAGAACAGAACTAAACCTGGACTAAAACAGGACTAAACCTGGACTAAAACAGGACTAAACCTGGACTAAAACAGGACTAAACCTGGACTAGAACAGGACTAAACCTGGACTAAAACAGGACTAAACCTGGACTAAAACAGGACTAAACCTGGACTAAAACAGGACTAAACCTGGACTAGAACAGGACTAAACCTGAACTAGAATAGGACTAAACCTGGACTAAAACAGGACTAAACCTGGACTAAAACAGGACTAAACCTGGACTAGAACAGGACTAAACCTGGACTAAAACAGGACTAAACCTGGACTAAAACAGGACTAAACCTGGACTAGAACAGGACTAAACGTGGACTAAAACAGGACTAAACCTGGACTAGAACAGTACTAAACGTGGACTAAAACAGGACTAAACCTGGACTAAAACAGGACTAAACCTGGACTAAAACAGGACTAAACCTGGACTAGAACAGAACTAAACCTGGACTAGAACAGGACTAAACGTGGACTAGAACAGAACTAAACCTGGACTAGAACAGGACTAAACCTGGACTAGAACAGAACTAAACATGGACTAAAACAGGACTAAACCTGGACTAGAACAGAACTAAACATGGACTAAAACAGGACTAAACCTGGACTAAAACAGGACTAAACCTGGACTAAAACAGGACTAAACCTGGACTAGAACAGAACTAAACCTGCACAAAAACAGTACTAAACCTTTACTATAACAGTACTAAACCTGGACTAAAACAGGACTAAACCTGGACTAGAACAGAACTAAACCTGGACTAAAACAGGACTAAACCTGGACTAAAACAGGACTAAACCTGGACTAAAACAGGACTAAACCTGGACTAAAACAGGACTAAACCTGGACTAAAACAGGACTAAACCTGGACTAGAACAGGACTAAACGTGGACTAGAACAGGACTAAACCTGGACTAGAACAGGACTAAATGTGGACTAAAACAGGACTAAACCTGGACTAGAACAGGACTAAACATGGACTAAAACAGGACTAAACCTGGACTAAAACAGGACTAAACCTGGACTAGAACAGGACTAAACCTGAACTAGAATAGGACTAAACCTGGACTAGAACAGGACTAAACCTGGACTAAAACAGGACTAAACCTGGACTAGAACAGGACTAAACCTGGACTAAAACAGGACTAAACCTGGACTAAAACAGGACTAAACCTGGACTAGAACAGGACTAAACCTGGACTAGAACAGGACTAAACCTGGACTAAAACAGGACTAAACCTGGACTAGAACAGGACTAAACCTGGACTAGAACAGGACTAAACCTGGACTAAAACAGGACTAAACCTGGACTAAAACAGGACTAAACCTGGACTAGAACAGGACTAAACCTGGACTAAAACAGGACTAAACCTGGACTAAAACAGGACTAAACCTGGACTAGAACAGGACTAAACCTGGACTAAAACAGGACTAAACCTGGACTAAAACAGGACTAAACCTGGACTAGAACAGGACTAAACCTGGACTAAAACAGGACTAAACCTGGACTAAAACAGGACTAAACCTGGACTAGAACAGGACTAAACCTGGACTAAAACAGGACTAAACCTGGACTAAAACAGGACTAAACCTGGACTAGAACAGGACTAAACGTGGACTAAAACAGGACTAAACCTGGACTAAAACAGGACTAAACCTGGACTAGAACAGGACTAAACCTGGACTAAAACAGGACTAAACCTGGACTAGAACAGGACTAAACCTGGACTAAAACAGGACTAAACCTGGACTAAAACAGGACTAAACCTGGACTAAAACAGGACTAAACCTGGACTAGAACAGGACTAAACCTGGACTAAAACAGGACTAAACCTGGACTAGAACAGGACTAAACCTGGACTAAAACAGGACTAAACCTGGACTAAAACAGGACTAAACCTGGACTAGAACAGGACTAAACCTGGACTAGAACAGGACTAAACCTGGACTAGAACAGGACTAAACCTGGACTAAAACAGGACAAAACCTGGACTAAAACAGGACTAAACCTGGACTAGAACAGGACTAAACCTGGACTAAAACAGGACTAAACCTGGACTAAAACAGGACTAAACCTGGACTAGAACAGGACTAAACCTGGACTAAAACAGGACTAAACCTGGACTAAAACAGGACTAAACCTGGACTAGAACAGGACTAAACCTGGACTAAAACAGGACTAAACCTGGACTAAAACAGGACTAAACCTGGACTAAAACAGGACTAAACCTGGACTAAAACAGGACTAAACCTGGACTAGAACAGGACTAAACGTGGACTAAAACAGGACTAAACCTGGACTAAAACAGGACTAAACCTGGACTAGAACAGGACTAAACCTGGACTAGAACAGGACTAAACCTGACTAGAACAGGACTAAACCTGGACTAAAACAGGACTAAACCTGGACTAAAACAGGACTAAACCTGGACTAGAATAGGACTAAACCTGGACTAGAACAGGACTAAACCTGGACTAAAACAGGACTAAACCTGGACTAGAACAGGACTAAACCTGGACTAAAACAGGACTAAACCTGGACTAAAACAGGACTAAACCTGGACTAGAACAGGACTAAACCTGGACTAAAACAGGACTAAACCTGGACTAAAACAGGACTAAACCTGGACTAAAACAGGACTAAACCTGGACTAAAACAGGACTAAACCTGGACTAGAACAGGACTAAACCTGGACTAAAACAGGACTAAACCTGGACTAGAACAGAACTAAACATGGACTAAAACAGGACTAAACCTGGACTAGAACAGGACTAAACGTGGACTAAAACAGGACTAAACCTGGACTAGAACAGGACTAAACGTGGACTAGAACAGAACTAAACCTGGACTAGAACAGGACTAAACCTGGACTAAAACAGGACTAAACCTGGACTAGAACAGGACTAAACCTGGACTAAAACAGGACTAAACCTGGACTAAAACAGGACTAAACCTGGACTAGAACAGGACTAAACCTGGACTAAAACAGGACTAAACCTGGACTAAAACAGGACTAAACCTGGACTAAAACAGGACTAAACCTGGACTAAAACAGGACTAAACCTGGACTAGAACAGGACTAAACCTGGACTAAAACAGGACTAAACCTGGACTAAAACAGGACTAAACCTGGACTAGAACAGGACTAAACGTGGACTAAAACAGGACTAAAACAGGACTAAAACAGGACTAAACCTGGACTAAAACAGGACTAAACCAGGACTAAAACAGGACTAAACCTGGACTAGAACAGGACTAAACCTGGACTAAAACAGGACTAAACCTGGACTAAAACAGGACTAAACCTGGACTAGAACAGGACTAAACCTGGACTAAAACAGGACTAAACCTGGACTAAAACAGGACTAAACCTGGACTAGAACAGGACTAAACGTGGACTAAAACAGGACTAAACCTGGACTAAAACAGGACTAAACCTGGACTAGAACAGGACTAAACCTGGACTAGAACAGGACTAAACCTGGACTAAAACAGGACAAAACCTGGACTAAAACAGGACAAAACCTGGACTAAAACAGGACTAAACCTGGACTAGAACAGGACTAAGCCTGGACTAGAACAGGACTAAACGTGGACTAAAACAGGACTAAAACAGGACTAAAACAGGACTAAACCTGGACTAAAACAGGACTAAACCTGGACTAGAACAGGACTAAACGTGGACTAGAACAGGACTAAACCTGGACTAGAACAGGACTAAACCTGGACTAAAACAGGACTAAACGTGGACTAGGACAGGACTAAACCTGGAACTAAAACAGGACTAAAACTGGACTAAAACAGGACTAAACCTGGACTAAAACAGGACTAAACCTGGACTAAAACAGGACTAAACCTGGACTAGAACAGGACTAAACGTGGACTAGAACAGGACTAAACCTGGACTAGAACAGGACTAAACGTGGACTAAAACAGGACTAAACGTGGACTAAAACAGGACTAAACCTGGACTAGAACAGGACTAAACCTGAACTAGAATAGGACTAAACCTGGACTAGAACAGGACTAAACCTGGACTAAAACAGGACTAAACCTGGACTAGAACAGGACTAAACCTGGACTAAAACAGGACTAAACCTGGACTAAAACAGGACTAAACCTGGACTAGAACAGGACTAAACGTGGACTAAAACAGGACTAAACCTGGACTAGAACAGGACTAAACGTGGACTAAAACAGGACTAAACCTGGACTAAAACAGGACTAAACCTGGACTAGAACAGGACTAAACCTGGACTAGAACAGGACTAAACCTGGACTAAAACAGGACAAAACCTGGACTAAAACAGGACTAAACCTGGACTAAAACAGGACTAAACCTGGACTAGAACAGGACTAAACCTGGACTAAAACAGGACTAAACCTGGACTAGAACAGAACTAAACATGGACTAAAACAGGACTAAACCTGGACTAAAACAGGACTAAACCTGGACTAGAACAGGACTAAACCTGGACTAGAACAGGACTAAACCTGGACTAAAACAGGACTAAACCTGGACTAAAACAGGAATAAACCTGGACTAAAACAGGACTAAACCTGGACTAGAACAGAACTAAACATGGACTAAAACAGGACTAAACCTGGACTAAAACAGGACTAAACCTGGACTAAAACAGGACTAAACCTGGACTAAAACAGGAATAAACCTGGACTAAAACAGGACTAAACCTGGACTAGAACAGAACTAAACGTGGACTAGAACAGGACTAAACCTGGACTAGAACAGGACTAAACGTGGACTAAAACAGGACTAAACCTGGACTAGAACAGGACTAAACGTGGACTAAAACAGGACTAAACCTGGACTAAAACAGGACTAAACCTGGACTAGAACAGGACTAAACCTGGACTAAAACAGGACTAAACCTGGACTAGAACAGGACTAAACGTGGACTAAAACAGGACTAAACCTGGACTAAAACAGGACTAAACCTGGACTAGAACAGGACTAAACCTGGACTAGAACAGGACTAAACCTGGACTAAAACAGGACAAAACCTGGACTAAAACAGGACTAAACCTGGACTAGAACAGGACTAAACGTGGACTAGAACAGGACTAAACCTGGACTAAAACAGGACTAAACCTGGACTAGAACAGAACTAAACATGGACTAAAACAGGACTAAACCTGGACTAAAACAGGACTAAACCTGGACTAAAGCAGGACTAAACCTGGACTAGAACAGGACTAAACCTGGACTAAAACAGGACTAAACCTGGACTAAAACAGGAATAAACCTGGACTAAAACAGGACTAAACCTGGACTAGAACAGAACTAAACATGGACTAAAACAGGACTAAACCTGGACTAAAACAGGACTAAACCTGGACTAAAACAGGAATAAACCTGGACTAAAACAGGACTAAACCTGGACTAGAACAGAACTAAACGTGGACTAGAACAGGACTAAACCTGGACTAGAACAGGACTAAACGTGGACTAAAACAGGACTAAACCTGGACTAGAACAGGACTAAACGTGGACTAAAACAGGACTAAACCTGGACTAAAACAGGACTAAACCTGGACTAGAACAGGACTAAACCTGGACTAAAACAGGACTAAACCTGGACTAAAACAGGACTAAACCTGGACTAAAACAGGACTAAACCTGGACTAGAACAGAACTAAACCTGGACTAAAACAGGACTAAACCTGGACTAAAACAGGACTAAACCTGGACTAAAACAGGACTAAACCTGGACTAAAACAGGACTAAACCTGGACTAGAACAGGACTAAACGTGGACTAAAACAGGACTAAACCTGGACTAGAACAGTACTAAACGTGGACTAAAACAGGACTAAACCTGGACTAGAACAGAACTAAACATGGACTAAAACAGGACTAAACCTGGACTACAACAGGACTAAACCTGGACTAAAACAGGACTAAACCTGGACTAGAACAGGACTAAACCTGGACTAGAACAGGACTAAACCTGGACTAAAACAGAACTAAACGTGGACTAAAACAGGACTAAACCTGGACTAAAACAGGACTAAACCTGGACTAAAACAGGACTAAACCTGGACTAGAACAGGACTAAACCTGGACTAAAACAGGACTAAACCTGGACTAGAACAGGACTAAACCAGGACTAAAACAGGACTAAACCTGGACTAAGGTCATCCCGAGGCGTCCCTGGTCCCATGTGTCTGCAGACTTCGTCAATGGTCTCCCGAAGTCTGAAGGTAACACAGTTATTTTTGTAGTGGTCGACAGGTTCTCTAAGGCCTGTCGATTTATTCCATTATCTAAACTCCCCTCTGCTTTTGAGACCGCCACACTCATATTTACCCATGTTTTCCGAGTCTTCGGGCTCCCTCAGGACATTGTCGGACCGTGGGCCACAGTTCACGTCTCGGGTGTGGCGGGCATTCTGTGGACTCCTGGGTGCTACGGCCAGCCTCAGCTCCGGCTTCCATCCCCAGTCTAATGGACAGACAGAGAGGTTGAACCAGGACCTGGAGACCACCCTGAGGAGTCTGGCGAGGGACAACCCGGCATCCTGGAGTTCCTGGCTGCCATGGGCGGAGTACGCCCACAACACCCTCCAATCTTCAGCAACCGGCGTGTCTCCTTTCCAGTGTCAATTCGGCTTCCAGCCTCCTCCGTTTCCGGAACAAGAGGTTGACACTGGGGTTCCTTCGGTCCACCACCACATGAGGCGCTGCCGGAGGGTGTGGAAGAGCACGCGCAAGGCTCTGCTGCGGAACTCCAGGTCCGCCCAGGCCCAAGCCAACCGTCGCCCAGCATTTCCGCCTGGGTCAAAGGGTTTGGCTTTCCTCCAAAGATCTTCCCCTGCGCGTCGAGTCCCGCAAGCTGGCCCCCGCTACGTTGGGCCCTTTAGGGTGGTTCATAGAATCAACCCTGTCTCCTACCAGCTCCAGATGCCCCGGTCCCTTAGAATTCACCCCACCATCCATGTCTCCTTGCTACGCCCGGTCCTGTCCTCGCCGCATTCCCCTGCTCCCAAGGCCCCGCCTCCACCCCGTATCATTGTTGGTGGGCCTGTTTTCACGGTCCGCCGGCTCCTCAATTCCCGCCGTGTCCGAGGCGGGCTGCAGTACTTGGTCGATTGGGAGGGCTATGGCCCTGAAGAGCGCTCCTGGGTTCCGGCCCGGGATATTGTGGACAAGGACCTTTGTAAAGACTTCCACCTTGCGCACCCTGACTGCCCGAGGAACGTTAGGAGACGTTCGTCGGAGAGGGGGTCCTGTTAGGGGCTATGGCTCTTCTGGCCACTAGGAGTCACTGTGGTTTTTGTTTTGAAAGTCGTGTGTTTGATGTTTTGTTTGCCACATGCTCCTGCCCCGCCCTTTGTCATTGTTTCCCTCCATTTTGTTTCCTGACCACCTGTTTCCAATTGTTCTTGTGATTCTGTGTTCAGTTGCTCTGGGTATTTAAGCCCTGGTTTTCTGTTTGTTAGTCACTGAGTCTTTGTTACCTGTCCACGTCCCTGGTGAGCTTCTAGTTTTGATAAGTGTTTGCCTTTTGCATTCCTGGACTTTGATGCTCTTTGTTTTTGGAGAGTTTTTGTGTTACCCAGTTTTTGCTTTGGATTTTCTGTGCCGTTTGTGGAGTTTCTTTGAAGGAATAAATGGAAAACATCTTTTGTTTGAACCTCTGCACCTGAGTCTACTCTCTCTACTTTGACTTTTGCACAGTAGTTAGCTCATTTACCCGCCAAGCCGGCGACCCGGATGCTATTCCCGAGTCGACCCTAACAACACCGAGCACAGGTTTCCCATTCAGCTCCGTGAACAAATAAGAATTAGTCCATTTTTGTTGGAAAATCCTGCACTCAGCTCCACTTTTCTCATTTTGGACGTTTTGCTGCCGAGTTTGTCACGGTCACAATCAGAACGATCGTCCTTTAAGAGCGTTTGGAAAGAGGAAAGTCTTTATTTGTGCTTCTCTGGTGGAGGCGACGCACAAAAGCTCTGGAGACACTGCTCTGCTCAGCAAAAATATGAAAATTTTAAGTATTTCAATAGAAAATCAGCTGAGGGCCAGATTACAGGTCTTGGAGGGCCGGATCAGGCCCCCGGGCCGCATGTTTAAAACCTCTGCCCTAACGAAACGCACCATCAGAATAACCGACCCGAAACCAAACTCAGGTCAAAACTCGAGCAGCTCGATGGGTCAAACTCGGTCACTTATTAAACTCTGGGTCTCGTACTGGTCGTTTTCAGATTCTAGAATGAGATTTATGTTTTATTTTTGTTTTAGGCACTTTCTGATGTTGCTTTTTACTTCAATAATTTCTCGGCGTGTGGATGATAAACTCAGAGATGTAAGTCCGTGTGCTGTTTGTCTTCTGTTTCGTTTGGTCTTTTCAGGTCTTTTCCTGTTCTTCCAGTCGCACTCCTCCCTCTGCCGCCTCCTCCTCTTTAAATCGTGGCTCTCGTGTGTTTCTGGACACATTTCCCCCTCACACTCTGACTCTTGTGTGTTTCTGGACACATTTCCCCCTCACACTCTGACTCTTGTGTGTTTCTGGACACATTTCCCCCTCACACTCTGACTCTCGTGTGTTTCTGGACACATTTCCCCCTCACACTCTGACTCTTGTGTGTTTCTGGACACATTTCCCCCTCACACTCTGACTCTTGTGTGTTTCTGGACACATTTCCCCCTCACACTCTGACTCTTGTGTGTTTCTGGACACATTTCCCCCTCACACTCTCACTCTCAGACTCGATGGCTGTGAACGTCCCGGGGGTGGTGGTGATGGTTCTGTTCTACCTGCTGGTTCTGGGCACGGGGATCTGGGGCTCGTTTAAGTCCAAGAGAGTCCAACGCAAGAAATCTGCAGGGGAATTAGAGTCAGTTTTACTGGGAAACCGCAGCATCAGCCTGGTCCTGGGGATTTTCACCATGACAGGTAAGAGAAAAACTTTCTCATTTGAAGCGTTTTTACAGAAATGAGGTCTTGTCTTATTTAATTATTCCACAATTATGAAATACTTTAAAGTCCAACTGGCTTTAATTTAAGTCTAGAAACTGCATTTCCTGGTGAATTTGTGTGATCACATGTTCCAGATGAACGTGCATCACCCAGGTTAGGTTTAGGTTTAGTTTAGTGGGGTTAAAGGTCCGTTTTTAGGTGTAAATGACTCTTCCTGTGGCTGTTAGACTCGGCCTGGTGTCTTCCAGTGTTCTGCAACAGTTTGGTGAAATATTTGGCGCATTTTCACTTTAAATGCTTTAAGTTCAGTTCAAGTTAAATTACAAGGAGATGAACAAGTTCTAGGTGATGAATCACATTCCTCCAACATTTGCAGCAGTCAACCTGAAACTTATGTGGAATCTATGGACCTAACGGCTGTACGAGAATTTGTTATTTATCAGGTCTTGTCCTGACACGATTTGCATTCCACTGTCTAAACCGGGTTATTTCTATGCAAAACTAAACAAAAGTGTGTGTGTGTGTGTGTGACCTCCAACTGCTGTGTTATCTCTGGTTAAGATGCATTTGATGTTTGTATTGAGGGTGGACACTTTCCTTAAAATGAACACAAGTATATATAATATTTAACACACACACACACACATACACACACACACACACATACACATATACACACACACACACACACACAGAAATGCCAGAAATGTCCTGTGTTCATCTTCATATTTTCGTTATAGGAGGCGACTAAAACAGGACTAAACCTGGACTAGAACAGGACTAAACCTGGACTAAACCAGGACTAAACCAGGACTAGAACAGGACTAGAACAGGACTAAACCTGGACTAAACCAGGACTAGAACAGGACTAGAACAGGACTAAACCTGGACTAAACCAGGACTAGAACAGGACTAAACCTGGACTAAACCAGGACTAGAACAGGACTAAACCTGGACTAAACCAGGACTAGAACAGGACTAAACCTGGACTAAATCAGGACTAAACCTGGACTAAATCAGGACTAAACCTGGACTAAAACAGGACTAAACATGGACTAAAACAGGACTAAACCTGGACTATTAGTTATTAGTTATTATTTAATAATTATTTATTATTTTATTTAACGATAAAGGCCCTGACTCCAAAGGACATTTAGTTGAACAGTGACAAAAATACTGAACAGAAACTTTTGGCCCTGTTGGAAACTTTAAGTTCCTTTATTGCTCGCTCATTGTTGACGTGTCTTTACTGTTCACGTCTGTGACTCGGAGGTGTCCTTGGATATACTTGGAAAATACCCAAAACACTGCATGGAAATACAGACGGCTGTGGGTGTCACATGAGGATATATGTACAAGGAGAAAGCACTGAGCGGATTTTCCATGTTATGCTCAGCTTTGGTTTGTTTTATATGTTAAAGAGGGATTATTATAGTTAACTGGTGACACATCATATATTTAGATGAGCTTTTATTGTTTGGAAAATGCTATAATTGCAAAAAAAAATCTGTGTATTAAAGGTGCTCAATAGACGATTATCACAACAACAGGAAGTGTCGCAATATTGAGTCTCGCAGCTTCCGGTCGATGCTTTTCTACGGCAAAATCCCTGTGGAAAAGTGTGTCATATTTTTGAGCAGCTTCATAAATCTGCCCCAACACCAAATCTACATCCAACAAGGAACAAAGAACAGATTCTGTCCATGAAGAATTTACCCCATAGTCCGTATATATGAGTGGACTAAGCTAACCCGTTAGCCGCTAACCCGTTAGCCGCCGCGTGCCAAACAGGAAGTGCTCCAGGAGGCTCTTGGGGCTCCTTCACATTAGGATCTTCTCGTCCCTCTGTCTGTACCTGCTGCTCTGAGCCTCGTCATTCTGGACTTAAACTGTTCGTCTGAAGCCGCCACACAGGATCCTGAACTTTTCATTTCTCTGTTTTGTTCCTAAATCAAGATCTGAACAGAAATAACGGACCAATCAGACGCCTTCATTCCCCGAGGCCCCTCCCCCTAGCGTTAGCGACAGGTTTGATTGACAGCTCGTTTCGTTGCTAAGTAAGTTCCCTTCCGCTTTCCCCGAGTGACGATTTCTGAAATAAAATGACAAAATATCTCAAACAGTCACAATATCTAACGTTACTAGAATCTGAACAAGCAGAATTTAACGAGCAGAAAGTAAAGTGAATCTGGTTAAATTATGACTCTTTTGTTGTTAAATGCGTAACAGAACAAACAACATAAATCAGTGACTTAAACTATTTAAAGTTTGCTGCTAAAAGCTCAAAGTTTCTTCTTCTTGTGCAGAATCAGGTAAATCCAGTGTCCTGCAGGTGCAGAGTATCACATCCATAGTCCGTATATATGATGCATCAGCTCTGCCAGGAGGAGGCGCCACATTTAACCTCCTCACTCATGATTGGCTCTTGTGTTGCTATGATACTCGCGGGAGGATTTCCAAATATGGACCTGGCTCCAGATTCGCTCCTGTAACCGTGGCAACAGGAGCCTCATGTGGGCGATGCTGTGGAGACGTCACACTCAGACACTCAGAGATACGGGATATGGTTTATCCACAATGAAGAAAGACGAAAACTTAAAGGAAAACGACGACGAGCATTGTAGCATTTAAACTGCACAAATCTCTCTGTCTGTGCTGATATCGACATCACAAAATCCATTTTTAATTTTAATTCTAGATTCAGTCTGAACCATAGTCTGTATAGATGAGTGGACTAAGCTAACCCGTTAGCCGCTATCCCGTTAGCCGCGTGCCAAACAGGAAGTGCTCCAGGAGGCTCTTCCGGCTCCTTTTTCCCATTGACTCACACTGAGATCTTCTCTCCTCTCTCTGGACCTGCTGCTGTGGCCTCGTCATTTTGGTCTTAAAATGTTCGTATGAACCCGCGACACAGGATCCTGAATTTTTTTTTTCGCTATTTTGTCCGTCCAAAAAAAAACCTCTTCATAACTTTGAGCCTGGCTCCAGATTCGCTCCTGTAATCGTGGCATCGCGAGCCTCGTGTGAGCGACGCTGAACGCTGTGGGTGACGTCACGCTCGCTTAGTCCACTTCTTTTATACAGTCTGTGGTCTGAACAAGTTCCTTCTGTTTCCTCCAGGACCAGAACGTTAGTGCTGCTCAGTCGTTTCACTGATGCTCGTCGTTGTTTCCTTTAAGTTTTCGTCTTTCTTCCCTTGATCGTTGTGGATAAATTCTTCATGGACAGAATCTGTTCTTTGTTCCTTGTTGGATGAAGATTTGGTGTTGGGGCAGATTTATGAAGCTGCTCAAAAATATGACACACTTTTCCACAGGGATTTTGCCGTAGAAAAGCAGAGTTCTAACGTTCCTTCATCAGATACAGAGCTGGAGTTGTGTTTATTTCATTCACACGTTTGAGTAACACTTTATTATTAGTCCGTCTGCTCCTTGTGATGTCATGAAGTGGTAGTTTTCAAGTTAACTGCTCCTTTTACATTTGGTTCAGTCGAGATGGGTAATTCCAGGACGGAAACTATCCAGGTGATTCCGGAGAAGGTGTGTGGACTTTACAAACACAGCAGCACTTCCTGTATCACCACATAATGACATCACAAGGTGGAACAGAGTGCGTTGTTCTCGTGTTAAACATTCCTTTGATTCCCCTTCAGTCAAATGTGTGTGTGTCATTTTGCGTCGTGCTTTTGTGTATTTATGGAAAGTCGTCACGTGTGAGTGTGGGGTGAGTGTGCATGAGTGTGCGTGGTGTTTTCTCGTGCGCTGACCTCTGATTACGATCGCGCTGCCAACTTTAAAGAGCCCATATTATGCTTCTAATGGTCTACGCTAAAATGCTGTTTCCCCATCACAAATCTCCCTCGAGTTGTGTCTGTTTCATTCACACGTGTTTAACATACAAACAGAAAACACTCTGCTCCACCTGATCATACAGGAAGTGCTCCACTGGGTTTTTAAACTCCACACACCTTCACTAGAATCATCTGGATCATTTCAGCCCTGGGGTTGTGGATTTTGCATAAATTTCATGAATGAACGTCACATGATTTATTCGTGTTCCCTCTGAACATAAAAAAATCATGTGTGACGTGTGTTTTATAACGAATAAATTTGACTCTCGGGAAACTGTCAGGCTCATTTAGAACCTGGTAAGTGAACATGTTGCTAATGTAGCAGAGCGGTGTGTTTTTAGTGTAGCAGAACGGTGTGTTTTTAGCGTAGCAGAGCGGTGTGTTTTTAGCGTAGCAGAGCGGTGTGTTTTTAGCGTAGCAGAACGGTGTGTTTTTAGCGTAGCAGAGCGGTGTGTTTTTAGCGTAGCAGAGCGGTGTGTTTTTAGCGTAGCAGAGCGGTGTGTTTTTAGCGTAGCAGAGCGGTGTGTTTTAGCCTAGCCGAGCCGTGTGTTTGTAGCGTAGCAGAGCGGTGTGTTTTTAGCGTAGCAGAGCGGTGTGTTTTTAGCGTAGCAGAGCGGTGTGTTTTTAGCGTAGCAGAGCGGTGTGTTTTTAGCGTAGCAGAGCGGTGTGTTTTTAGCGTAGCAGAGCGGTGTGTTTTTAGCGTAGCAGAGCGGTGTGTTTTTAGCGTAGCAGAGCGGTGTGTTTTTAGCGTAGCAGAGCGGTGTGTTTTTAGCGTAGCAGAGCGGTGTGTTTTTAGCGTAGCAGAGCGGTGTGTTTTTAGCGTAGCAGAGCGGTGTGTTTTTAATGTAGCAGAGCGGTGTGTTTTTAGCGTAGCAGAGCGGTGTGTTTTTAGCGTAGCAGAGCGGTGTGTTTTTAGCGTAGCAGAGCGGTGTGTTTTTAGCGTAGCAGAGCGGTGTGTTTTTAGCGTAGCAGAGCGGTGTGTTTTTAATGTAGCAGAGCGGTGTGTTTTTAGCGTAGCAGAGCGGTGTGTTTTTAGCGTAGCAGAGCGGTGTGTTTTTAGCGTAGCAGAGCGGTGTGTTTTTAGCGTAGCAGAGCGGTGTGTTTTAGCCTAGCAGAGCGGTGTGTTTTAGCCTAGCAGAGCGGTGTGTTTTAGCCTAGCAGAGCGGTGTGTTTTAGCCTAGCAGAGCGGTGTGTTTTAGCGGAGCAGGCGCTGTGTTTTAGCGTAGCAGAGCGGTGTGTTTTAGCGTAGCAGAGCGGTGTGGTTTTAGCGTAGCAGAGCGCTGTGTTTTTAGCGTAGCACAGCGGTGTGTTTTTAGCATAGCAGAGCGGTGTGTTTTTAGCGTAGCAAGCGATGTGTTTTTAGCGTAGCAGAGCGGTGTGTTTTTAGCATAGCAGAGCGCTGTGTTTTTAAGCGTAGCAAGCGGTGTGTTTGTAGCGTAGCAAGCGGTGTGTTTTTAATGTAGCAGAGCGGTGTGTTTTTAGCGTAGCAGAGCGGTGTGGTGTGTTTTTAGCGTAGCAGAGCGGTGTGTTTTAGCGTAGCAAGCGGTGCGTTTTTAGCGTAGCAAGCGGTGTGTTTTTAGCGTAGCAAGCGGTGTGTTTTTAGCGTAGCAAGCGGTGTGTTTTTAGCGTAGCAAGCGGTGTGTTTTTAGCGTAGCAAGCGGTGTGTTTTTAGCGTAGCAAGCGGTGTGTTTTTAGCGTAGCAAGCGGTGTGTTTTTAGCGTAGCAAGCGGTGTGTTTTAGCGTAGCAAGCGGTGTGTTTTAGCGTAGCAGAGCGGTGTGTTTTAGCGTAGCAAGCGATGTGTTTTTAGCGTAGCAAGCGGTGTGTTTTAGCATAGCAGAGCGGTGTGTTTTAGCATAGCAGAGCGGTGTGTTTTAGCGTAGCAAGCGGTGTGTTTTAGCGTAGCAAGCGGTGTGTTTTTAGCGTAGCAAGCGGTGTGTTTTTAGCGTAGCAGAGCGGTGTGTTTTTAGCGTAGCAGAGCGGTGTGTTTTTAGCGTAGCAAGCGGTGTGTTTTTAGCGTAGCAGAGCGGTGTGTTTTAGCGTAGCAAGCGATGTGTTTTAGCGTAGCAAGCGGTGTGTTTTAGCGTAGCAAGCGGTGTGTTTTAGCGTAGCAAGCGGTGTGTTTTAGCGTAGCAAGCGGTGTGTTTTTAATGTAGCAAGCGGTGTGTTTTAAGCGTAGCAAGCGGTGTGTTTTAGCGTAGCAAGCGGTGTGTTTTTAGCGTAGCAGAGCGGTGTGTTTTAGCGTAGCAGAGCGGTGTGTTTTAGCGTAGCAAGCGGTGTGTTTTTAGCGTAGCAGAGCGGTGTGTTTTTAGCGTAGCAGAGCGGTGTGTTTTTAGCGTAGCAGAGCGGTGTGTTTTTAGCGTAGCAGAGCGGCGTGTTTTAGCGTACCAGAGCGGTGTGTTTTTAGCGTAGCAGAGCGGTGTGTTTTTAGCGTAGCAGAGCGGTGTGTTTTTAGCGTAGCAGAGCGGTGTGTTTTCAGCGTAGCAGAGCGGTGTGTTTTTAGCGTAGCAGAGCGGTGTGTTTTTAGCGTAGCAGAGCGGTGTGTTTTTAATGTAGCAGAGCGGTGTGTTTTTAGCGTAGCAGAGCGGTGTGTTTTTAGCGTAGCAGAGCGGTGTGTTTTTAGCGTAGCAGAGCGGTGTGTTTTTAGCGTACCAGAGCGGTGTGTTTTTAGCGTAGCAGAGCGGTGTGTTTTTAGCGTAGCAGAGCGGTGTGTTTTTAGCGTAGCAGAGCGGTGAGCATGAGCCCCTAAGTTAAGCATTTTAGGAGCACAGAAAAAAAAAATGGGGCACAAATATGTTTTTGTTTTGAACGTTTATTATAGTGCAGAAGTTGGACGCACCAACACCAATTTATTTGAAAGAATTTGAATTATGACTGCACTTTTCCTGCATGATCTCAGTGTTTTTATAAATCTATCTCCATTTTATCTGATTAAAATTCATTTAGACTTAAAATAAGCCAAACAGACTGTACTGCACTTAAACACTCTGTGGCCCTTTCTGGACCCTCACCACAGTTTGAGAACCTCTTCTTTTAGAGAACTTCCACTGCACTTTACACAAAACTGCTTTGAAGTGAAAAATGTGGCTGGGATTGTTAAACCTGTATTTTCACATTCCTAACAGGAGTTACAGTCTCTTATTGCAGGCGCTTTAAGGGGGCGCGAGTGAAATGGGTGAAACTGTAGAGCCCTGCAGGTGATACCGGGACATATACTTCCTCCACGCTCTACAGGTTCACTGACTGGACATGACATGAGACCGGAACATACTTTACATTGAATTTATTGTACATTTACGTACGAGTTTAATAAAAGAACAAAAATCCTCGTCCAGTCCACTATGTTAATTGTCCTGTTGGTCACGTGGCCCCGTTTACTTGGGATTACTTCAGGACTATTACCACAGTCAGTATCGCGTCTTACACTAGCGCTTCTGACAAGACGAAGCTTCCACTGAGCGAGTCCTTTCACCAACGCCACGACCGAAGGACCAAACAGGAGGGAGAGGCTTCCCGCCAGCAGGAGCCGAAGAACTTTCATCGTGTCACGCCCCAAACAATAATAATAATAATAATGCATCAGTTTTATACAGCGCTTTTCTGGACACTCAAAGACGCTTTACAGAGCATTATCCATTCACTCCAGACCTGTTGGTGGGAAACTACTATTGTAGCCACAGCTGCCCTGGGGCAGACTGACGGAAGCGAGGCTGCCAATCTGCGCCATCGGCCCCTCCGACCACCACCAACACTCACGCATACACCACTTTCATACTAGGCAATGTGGGTGATGTGCCTTGCCTAAGGACACAACGACAGTTTTTGCAACTGGCCCCACTGTGGCACCTGGAATTCCCAGTGGTCTCCCATCCAAGTACTAACCAGGCCCGGCCCTGCAAACACGCCCAGCACAACCCAGCGCCGAGCTGCAGATGCCCCACGATGCCCCACGATGCCCCACGATGCCGCACACTCTCTGCAGTTATTGGGCTGGACGCCTTGCAGCAGTGATCTTCGTGCGCCTAAACGTGCTGCACTCGGGGCCTCGCGTCCTGCGGCCCTGAACAGCTCCGCCAGAGGTCGATCAGGAGGGGAAAAAGCGTCGCGCATAGCAGACTTTTTATAGGCGGGTTTGTGACCAAAACCTGATCCTATAACACTAAGTTAACGTGAAGGCACCAAGGCAAAGGGACAGAGACTGTACGACTGTATTAAATGGTGGAAATGTCTACTCAGGTTGTGTGTTTTGGTTGATTGTGTGACCTTATTGAGGAAGAAGATGTTTCAGAAATATGTTAGTTTGACACAAAATCCTTTTGAAAGCCCAGCAGGAAAAAGTCTTGGACATCGGTTGCACATCTTCACTTATTTCCCTTGTATTTGCAAACACTTTACCAGTATTATTTATTGCAGCTATTAGTACTTCTTTAATATCTTAGCGAGTCAAACGGTTCTTCTCATCCTCAACTTTTCACTGCACTGTTGACCTTGTGAGGAACCTGCACATGACAAATAAACAATCCTGAATCATATAAAAATTACATTCATTAAAACAAAAAAAATCATGTTTGACCGATAAAAAATAAGTGCAATGGATGTACAAGATTTTTTTTTTACGTTAATTTAACAGACCATTTTTTCAGTGTGGGAATCGCTCGTCTCTACTGACATTAAAATGTTTTCAAGAGCTATTAAATTGAAAACTACCGCTTCATGACATCATGATGAAGGAACAATATAACACGGCAAAAAGATTCCACAAGAATCAATTCTGGCAAAACTCCAACTAGTTTCTGATGAGGGAACATTATCAGATGGTTTGGGGTAACATGTATGTACCTGTGCCTGTGGACGTGCAGGACTGCAGCCGGAGCTCGTCGGTGTCCTGGTGTTTCATGGTGTTGTTTGTGCAGCCACGTGGATCGGAGGAGCGTTTATCGTGGGCCTGGCGGAGATGCTGTACACGCCGTCTTCAGGCCTGGTTCAGGCTCTGGTGCTGATCCTGTCCTACTCCTCCTCCTTCATCGTGGGTACGTGAACATCAGTGACGCTCGGTCTACACTAGGGACGGCCATTCGATTACATTTTCTTAATTGGCTGGAAAATTAACGATCGTTTTTCGATTAAACATTAACATTTTATATTAAAATTATCATCATTATTCTTCCTGTTCCTAATCTGCATAAATAAACAGAACTTTAAACACATAAAGGTCCTGACTCCAGAGCCTCATCAGTGTGAGGTCAGAATGAGTTTAATGCAGATTTAAACATTTATGTTTTACACAAACTAAACTTAAAACCTCACGGCTCATTTGCATAAACTGTAAGAGCTGAAAAAAGCAGCTCTTTCCTTGTGCTGCTGCTTCAGCTTCTGTGGGACTAAAGGACTCGACTCAGTGAATATGAGTGTTCTCTCTGTGACTCAGTGAATATGAGTGTTCTCCCTGTGACTCAGTGAATATGAGTGTTCTCTCTGTGACTCAGTGAATAGGAGTGTTCTCTCTGTGACTCAGTGAATATGAGTGTTCTCTCTGTGATTCAGTGAATATGAGTGTTCTCTCTGTGACAGAGGATGTTCTGCTGGTGCTGAGTCTGTTCTGTGCGTATGTCGCGTTGCAGATGCTGCGTAAACATGTGAAACCGGGACACTCAAAAACCCGATCACACCCGGGACACTGATGTGCAGGGAAACACACTCTGAGGAATATAGGGATCTCCAAGGAGCCAGAGCCGAGACGTGGGACTGTGAGGCTCCAGAGTTTGTGCTCAGACCTCGACTCCTCAGGCTACGTTACACAGACACCGACATTCAGTTTGGCCATTAAAATGAACCTGATCCACCAAATTCTTAACGATCAATTATCGATTAATCGACTAATCAGCCCGACCCTAGTCTACACACCGCTGGTTCTCAGTCTTCGCAGTCCTAAGACGTGATGCTCGAGGTTGTGCTGTGGTGACGAGAAGTTCAATCAATGAACATGACCTTCCTTATCCCCGAACCCAGGACTGTCCCAACTGTTTCATCCAGGGCCAAATATTAAACAGAGCAGCGTGAGGCCGATCGAGGGTCAGAACTGTGAGGAATTCAAATCAGGCTCAGACCCTCAGGACACACTACCGTAATTTTCGGACTATAAGTCGCACTAAAAAATAATGCACAATGAAAAAGAAAAAAACATGTATAAGTCGCACTTTTTGGGGAAATGTATTTTATAAAATCAGAGATGAACTGACATTTCATCTTGAAAGGAGAGTTATAAAAATTATAGTAATAAAAACAACCCAATAGAGAAGAATCCGTGTGTCATTTGTTCATTCATTTTTCAATATACAACCAAAAATAAGAAAACAAAAAAACAACCCTCCGTCCATCGATTTTCTTCCGCTTATCCGGGTCGTGGGAGAAAATGGATGGAGAGTTGAAAAACAACTCTTTTCTTTATTATTTGTCTCTAAAACCAAAATGAAAAAACAGATTTGTTTTTTTCATTTTTATTCATATATTTGATCTATGAACTGTTAGTGTGAAAAATTTAATATATAAGTCTCACCTGAAAAAAACCCTGAAATAGTCCGAAAACTACGGTACATTTGCTTGATCAAGGTTCAAAAACATGCAATAAAAAGTACGACTGCAGTAGTTTGGGCCAATTCACCTGGAGCCTGAGGCCCAAAACAACTGGTCCGAGGGCCTCATTTGGCCCCCGGGCCATAGTTTGGACGTGCCTGCCCTAACCCAAGAACCTTAACCCTGCAGCATCCGTCTGAGTGCAGCTCAGCGAGTGGAACCAGACCATTAAATCCAGTTTGAGGAGTGTAGCAGCCCTCAGGACAAAAGTGTCCGTCCAGGGTAAACAGCACTCGCTCTGTGGTTTCGGTCGGCGATGAAGACGGGACATTCGGGACATTCCTTCAGACTGTTTCTTTTGGAGCGTCGACTCGTCTGTTGCTGTGGTGTAAAAAGTCTGTATCGTGTCAGTGAGACGTCCACACTCAGACAGTACTGACTGAGGAAGTGTTTTTGAGATCTGTGCATGAGGAAGTTACACGGCCAAAAACAAACTCTAGTCAAGAAAAAAGGACTTGAATTAAGAAAGTTTTACCATAATCTGAGTAAATTTCACTTGATGAGTAAAATGATCTGCCGGGGCAATAAGATTTTTGGACTTGCTGCGCTTAAAATAAGAAAAACAACAAATTTCTGCACTTAAAATAAGAAAGAAAATCAAATGTTGCTTGAGTTAAGAGAAAAAGACTTATTCCACTGGCAGATCATTTTACTTCTCAAATTAAATCAACTCAAATAAAGTAAAACGTTCTTAATTTAAGTCATTTTAACGAACAAAGGTAAGAAGGAACGAAAAAGAACAAAAGAGCAAAAGAAAGAACGAACAAAAGAACGAATGAAAAAGAAAAAGAATGAAAGAACATACAAAAGAACTAAATAAAGTAAGAAGGAAAAGAAAGAACATAAAATAAATAAAGAAAGAATGAAATAACGAACAAAGGTAAAGAAAGACCGAACGAACAAAAGAACGAAGGAAAGAATGAAACGAAAAAGAATGAAAAAGAAAGAAAGAAAAATAACAAAAGAGCAAAAGAAAGAAAGAAAGAACGAAAGAAAGAAAGAAAGAACGAAAGTTGAAACTCTGGTCCAGAGAGATTTGGATTTCGTTCCTTTCCTAATGACAATAAATGTCGCACCAAACGACATAATCAGGACCCTGGTTTAGTCCTGGTTTAGTCCTGGTCTGGTCTATGTTTAATCCTGGTTTAGTCCTGGTTGAGTCCTGGTTTAGACCTGGTTTAGTCCTGGTTTAGACCTGGTTGAGTCCTGGTTTAGTCCTGGTTTAGACCTGGTTGAGTCCTGGTTTAGTCCTGGTTGAGTCCTGTTTTAGTCCTGGTTTAGTCCTGGTTGAGTCCTGTTTTAGTCCTGTTTTAGTCCTGTTTTAGTCCTGGTTTAGTCCTGGTTTAGTCCTGGTTTAGTCCTGTTTTAGTCCTGTTTTAGTCCTGGTTTAGTCCTGGACAAAGCCTTTTAGAGTCTGTTATTCTGTAGAACATCGTAACTTCCTGAGCTTCAGTCACAGTTTTTCCGTGGGCCAAACTGTATTCTCCCCTTGTCGTCCTGGTCTCACCTCAGGAGCCGTGGTGTTCGTGCGGCCGATGCGGGAGCTGAACTGTGTCACCATGTTGGACCCGTTCCACCTGAAATACGGTAAAATCCTGACGGCTCCGCTGTGTTTGGCCTCGGTGCTGCTGGACGTGCTGTGGATGGGGACCACGCTCATCGGCCTGGGTACGTCCTCCACCTCGCCCCCATTGGTTTGTGCTGTTTTGTGCTGTGACAGTTTCATTTGTGTGAGTTTATTTCTAAAATTCTTCATTATTATTTCTGTGGTAATTATAGGACGTCATTTCTGCTCAGCTGACGGAGACAAACTCCACAAAACTAGAGAAGAGAAACGACCTGAGGCTGAGGAAAAGTCTGTTTCAGTCTTTAGTCTTTTGCTTTTGATTCATATTTTATAGAATAACACAGACTTTTCCACAGCCTCAGGTCGTTTCTCTTCTCTAGTTTTGTGGAGTTTGTCTCCGTCAGCTGAGCAGAAATGACGTCCTGTAATTACCACAGAAATAATAATGAAGAATTTTAGAAATAAACTCACACAAATGAAACTGTCACAGCACAAAACAGCACAAACCAAATACAAACATTTTCTATAATTTTCTTCTGTTTTGAGGCTGTTTCACATTCTGAGGTTCTGGACGACGTCATCGACCAAAATAAAACTCCAAATATCTGAAGAACCATGTGCTTAAGATATGGTTCTTAAGATATTTGGAGTCGCACAAACGAAACTTTTTGCAGCACAAACGACTGACTCCATTTTGGGCGTTTTTGAGCATTTTGAAGCTTCCTGTGGGTCTGACCCCAGTTTGACCTGTAAAAGAATCATTAATTTCTCCAAAACTAAAGAAGCACAAACGAAACTTTTTGCAGCACAAACGATGGACATGGTTTTTGTGCAGGTTTGAGTTTGATGGGGCGACTTCACGGAGGTCGCTGCAGCTGATGAACGCCCGAGAGTTCACGTTCTAACCAAATAAGTCACGCTGCAGCTGATGCTAATTGGAGGCTAATGTTTTGCCATCAAACGGAGCGTTTTCAGGCCGCAGATACTGAGAACGGAGACGCTGTCAACAAACATGCGTCAGTACAGGAAAAACACACAGGAGTCAGGCTGACGTCTCAAACTGAGGTCTGAAACTGAGAACAAATATGTACATGTATGTATGATGGTCCTGGGTAAAGAAAGCTCAGTTATAAAATGCAAAAGATGAGTGGAGTAATAAGTAAAAGTAATTAGGGAGGAAGGAATATTATCTGTTACATAAGGGTGAGTCTGGTCCTGACAGTAGACTCCGTGTGGTTTAGGCTCCACCATGAGCGTGGTCCTGGATCTGTCCTACTCCCTCAGTATCTGGATCTCGGCCGCTGTGGTGATCGTCTACACTCTGCTGGGAGGTCTGTACTCTGTGGCCTACACCGACGTCATCCAGCTCCTGCTCATATTCGTCAGTATGGTGAGTCAGGACTTACACCAGCTGCACCTGGGTTCATATTTTACAGGCTTTTTTTAAATATTTGTTTGTGAATCTGATGTCATAATTTCACAAACGAGTTAAAGTTGAACTCTGCCACGTCTGAAGTTAAAGTCCGTTTCTAGAGGTGGTGGAATTCTGTCAGAAACCCAAAAACGGCACAGATCAGTGTTTCCTCGGCGGTGAGTCTGTCAAGGCAACAAACTAGTGCAGTGATGGGGGCAAGTTCTGAAATAGTGTAGTGATGGGGGCAAGTTCTGAACTAGTGTAGTGATGGGGGCAAGTTCTGAACTTCCACGTAAAACGCCAATTTGCTTCAGACTGAAGAAGCTTAACTCCACTTTAACCCATCTGACAACAGCCACGAGTCTAACAAACCAAACGCTCTGCCTGGTTCACTCATTAGTGTCTGGAAACGTTAGAAAACATCTTTATAAGCACCTCACACTTCCCTCTGCTGATTTCCCACTGCACAGGACAAAGCCCAAAAGACTCGACTGTCGACTCCAGAAGCAACAAGTGAGAATCGACTACTGACGGTGAAGAAGAAGAGAAACTGAAAGTTGTTGAAAGAAAATGGTTCGGGAATGTATTTTTTAGCGTTTTTCCAAAAATATAATTCGCTCATAAATAAATGGGATTAGAAACGGCGTCGGTGATCGAGTCTTTTGGGCTTTGGCCTGTGCAGTGGGAAATCAGCAGAGGGAAGTGTGAGGTGCTTATAAAGATGTTTTCTAACGTTTCCAGACACTAATGAGTGAACCAGGCAGAGCGTTTGGTTTGTTAGACTCGTGGCTGTTGTCAGATGGGTTAAAGTGGAGTTAAGCTTCTTCAGTCTGAAGCAAATTGGTGTTTTACGTGGAAGTTCAGAACTTGCCCCCATC
The DNA here is from genome assembly GCA_030686955.1 of Odontamblyopus rebecca. Lineage (NCBI taxonomy): Eukaryota > Metazoa > Chordata > Actinopteri > Gobiiformes > Gobiidae > Odontamblyopus > Odontamblyopus rebecca. The sequence continues at coordinate 42,693,598 of CM060656.1, read as the reverse complement.
ACTGCACTAGTTCAGAACTTGCCCCCATCACTACACTAGTTCAGAACTTGCCCCCATCACTACACTAGTTTGTTGCCTTGACAGACTCACTGCCACAGTGAGATCTCCACCGAGGAAACACTGATCTGTGCTGTTTTTTGGCTCCTGACAGAATCACAGAATCACCTCTAGAAACAGACTTTAGCTTCAAATGTGCCGGAGCTCCACTTTAAAGCTCACAAAAGTCAGTTTTGCGTAATATAGGATCTTTAATTTAACGCCTGCAAAATCAAACTCCTCTTCTGTAACGTTTTGGAGGAAGGTTTGGAGCAGGTGAGACAGATGCACTTATGCAGAGCTGGTGTTTCGTGTTAATTGCAGTTGATTTAACGCGCTCATGTTTGGCCCGTGCAGTGGATCTGCGTTCCCTTCGTCCTGAGCAGCCCTCACACCGTCCCCATCACTCACACCATCTTCAACAACTCCCTCCACGCGCCCTGGATCGGAGAGTTCGGCTGGGACAAAATGTGGGTCCAAATAGACGACTTCCTTCTTCTGGTGAGAAAAAACTTTAAAAAAATACAACAATAATCATAGTCATACTCATAATAATACATATAAAGGCTAATTTATGCTCCACTTTTTTAAGTACGTTGTGTAACTTTTCGGCTTTGGGGTCCGTCACCTTTTTGTCGCTGTTTGAAGGTTGCACAATATGGCATTAAACAGATCTGCTTTACTTTTATTCAGTTACAGGTGGTTTTAGAGCTCAAAAATACACAGAAAACAGACATTCTGACAGATCTGACCTGTAACTTGGTCTGGTTTGGTCTCCATGGAGATAGAAAGGTTTAATGTCATACTGTGGAACATTCCAGACAAATTAATAACATTTCCATGGAGAAAAACATTTTACGGATCCTCCATGAGAAGTTACACAATGCACCTTTAAAATCCAGAGCTTAACAAATGTATTAGAGCACCTGACATGGCAACAAGAAAACAAATAACTTCATAGTAAATCAAAAACTTGTTTTAAATGAACAATTTAATTGTTCTTCATTAAGAAAATGACCAATTGTAATAATAAAATAATCCTTGTGTTCAAATAATAACCAGAAATGAAAATATTTGGCAGATCACAGCTGCATTCTTATTGTTTTTATGTAGCAGTAGTAGCAGCAGTAGCAGTAGTAGCAGTAGCAGTAGTAGTAGCAGTAGTAGTAGCAGTAGTAATAGTAATATTATAGCAATGTGGTTAATAATAACAGTAATATTAATGTGCTGTAATGTTGTTGTAATAACAATTGTAATAATAATAGTTGGTAACAGTAATAACAATATCAATAGTAATAATAGCAATGGTAATAATAATAGTAATAACAATAATAATAATAATAGCAATGTGATAATGTTGTATGATAATAATATGTAATAATATTATAGCAATAATATATGTAATATAATAACAATATTATGTATATAATATTATATGTAATAACAATATATATAATTAATGTAACAGTAGCAGTAATAATATATAATATATAGTGATAATATATGGTATGTAATAGCAGTATGCTGTTAGCAGTATGATAGCAGCAGTATGTAATTATAGTAGCAGTAGCAGTAGCAGTAGCAGTAGTAGTAGTAGCAGTAGCAGTAGTAGCAGTAGCAGTAGTAGTAGCAGTAGCAGTAGTAGCAGTAGCAGTAGCAGTAGCAGCAGTAGCAGTAGCAGCAGTAGCAGTAGCAGTAGCAGTAGCAGCAGTAGCAGCAGTAGCAGTAGCAGCAGTAGCAGTAGCAGTAGCAGTAGTAGCAGTAGCAGTAGTAGTAGCAGCAGCAGTAGTAGTAGTAGTAGTAGCAGTAGTAGTAGTAGCAGTAGCAGTAGCAGTAGCAGTAGTAGTAGCAGTAGCAGTAGTAGCAGTAGTAGCAGTAGTAGTAACAGTAGTAATACTTGTACTTTTAGTGTATGTTCATGCTGTTTCCCCTCTGTCCTCTGTCCTCTGTCCTCTGTCTCAGGGTCTGGGCAGTCTCGGGTACCAGTGCTTCCATCAGAGGACTCTCGCCGTCTCTTCCACTCGCGGGGCTAAAATCACCTGTGTTGTGGCGGCGTTTGTTATTCTGCTGTTCGGGATTCCTCCTGTGCTCATCGGGGCTGCGGCGGCCTCTACTGGTACAACTCAGAACTGCCTCTGCACGGGGACGGGGCGCAGTGTAAAATACCGTCTTTCATGAGCTTTTAACAACGTAACCACACTTTTCTCCCATTTTTACGTCTCAGGATGCAACAATACAGTTTTCCCTCGAATATCTCAATACACAGGACACAATATCTATTCGATTTCGACACATTTTAAGATGCAAGAAAACAAAAAAACAAAAACAGAAGAATCTCGTGTCATTATTTTCTGCTTTTTAGTTTATTTGGTTCAATGTTTCGCTGTTTATTGAGTGGAAATAAGAGCAGATCTTTCTCAGGCTATTTTATATTTTATAATACACCAGTCACTCCTAACACAGAGTGTAGTGGAGCTGCACTATCGGACTGAGAGATTTAAATGCTACAGATGTTCACAGATTAAATGTCGACCATTCAAACTGCACAAAACTCTCAGTATCGAATAACTAATATCGACATCACAGAATCGATTTTTAATTTTAATTCTGGAACCAAGTCTGTTTTCTTCATCGGCCGGGAGCCACGTCCGCTCCTCAGGATGTTTTTTGCTCCCTTTTTTTCACACGTAACTCACTTCATATAGTTCAGCAGTTCATAAGTCGACTCTTTTAAAACATTGTTTATATGAGAAAATATTCTTAATCCCACATGAAATGGAAATGCCTGAAAGTTCTGCTTTGTGCCGACTGGAGGAACAGTGAAGATCTTTGGTCACAGCAGCTGTTCTCCTCTAGATACAAACATCATTTTGGGCTTAAACTGAAGCTTAGAAATTTGGGAAGTTTTTTATGCACATTTGAGGCACTGATACATGTAAGAAAATGGTTGAAAATGACTCACTTTTGATGATCATTTGTCAGGCGGACAGACTTTTTTTGTGTCTTTTGGGGCATGTTGAGGGTGAAATTTGGCAGTAAAAATGCAGCGAGCCCCAGAATATTTTTCTACTAGTTTCCCCGATGTGTCAGGATAAACCAGGTAAAAGTTTAGGCTTATCTTATTTATGCAGTCGCAGCACCGCAATATTTACAATTATATAATTCTGCCAATAGCTTTTTTTAAACAGGGCTTTTTCCGGACGTCCAGACCAAACGGGGCCGAGTTCAACCTGTGATGGCCCAAGATATAAAATAATAACAGAAAAACAGGAAATAATAGTGAAAAAAGGAGCAAAACACATCCTGAGCAGTGGCCTCGGCTCCCGGCCTGTCAGGACCGGAACGTTAGTGCTGCTCAGTCGTTTCGCTGACGCTCGTCGTCGTTTCCCTTAAGTTTTCGTCTTTCTTCCCTCGATCGTTGTGGATAAATTCTTCGTGGACAGAATCTGTTCTTTGACGTTTTAAGTTAAAAGTTTATTCTCGCACATCTGGCGACACTGGGCGACATTTGAAGACGACTCTAAAGTGTCCACGTTCCGCTCGTTTCTGATCTGTTCTGATGCCGTTTCCTCGTCACAAACAGACCTGGAGCTCTGTTTCATTCACATGTTTAACACACAAACCCTGAATATTTAGTTCTTCTCACACAGCACAAAACACTCCACCTTGTGATGTCACGTGCCGATACAGGAAGTGCTCCGTTGTGTTTTTAAACTCCACACACTTTCACCAGAATCATTTCTTTCACACATTCAGCGCTGGAATTCCCGTTCTCGACTCGACAAAACAGGAAAAAAGCAGCTGTTGAAACTTGAAAACCACCGCTTCATGACATCACAAGGTGGAACAGAGCGTTTTTGATCTTTGGAGATGTAGACGAATGAATAACTGTGAACTCCAGGTTTGTTTTTGATGAGGTAACGAAATAGGGCCTGACCGATATATCGGTTTGCCGATACTGGGCTCTTGGAAATATGTCGGCCTAAATTTTGCCGATCTGGGCCGATATTCACGTGGATGTTTTCCCTCGTTCTAAAGATCAGACTCTCGATATTCTGCCCGTTTATTCCAGTTCACAGAGACTGATATGCAAATGAGCTGTGAACAGAGGTGTGAATTATCCGCATTTAGCAGATCATTCATTACCGCGGCGCACACGCATTTACCGCTAAAGGCTAACAGCGGGAGTTTACTTACAGAACTTTCTTTACTGGCGAGAATATCGTACAAAAACACCATCAGGCCGAGCGACTCTTTAAATATGACGTAAAGAGGCAGAAGAACAGGAAATGTCGCCTAAATAAACTGACTGAAAATCCGACAGAGCCAAACCTGAGTTTTATAATAACTGAAGATTTACAGTGAAGTTTTACGTCATAAATATATCGGCGATTATATCGGCAGCTCCAGCTCCCATTTTATCAGTTTCATATCGGCTGCAAATAAATCCATATCGGTCGGGCCGTATTAACGACGTTCTAACTCGACTTGAAGCTCCCAGGAGTCCGTTCTCCGTCCCGTGGGAGCTTTAACGCGCCAAACAAAATCAAAACAAACTGAAACATCGGGAGCGAGAACCCGAACCCTCCTGAGCCGCTCGTCTCTCCTCAGACTGGAACGGGACGGCGTACGGGCTCCCGTCGCCGCTGGCCCGGGGGGAGGTGGCTCAGATCCTGCCCCTGACGCTGCAGTTCCTGACGCCGCCGTACGTGTCCGTGTTGGGAATCGGCTGCGTGGCCGCGGCCGTCATGTCCTCGGCCGACTCCGTGCTGCTGTCGGCCGCCTCCGTCTTCACCGCCAACATCTACAAGGAGATCCTACGGCCACAGGTCTGGGATTAAAGACGCACCGGGGAACTTTTCGGGCCGGAGGTCCGACCCCTGCTCTGCGGAACATTCCGGACTGGGAACAGTTACAGAATTCCCCAGTGTGATGTCATAATTTACAACCAGGAAGTAAAAGTTTAAACCAAAAAAAAAAAAAAAAGGCCAAATTGGGAAAACAAGTGAATGTGTTTGAAAAACTCTTAAATTTAAAGATCTGAACAATTACGTCTCCTAACCTCCTTGTGTCCTCATCTACTTGTGTCCTCCCTCCTCATCTCCTCATCTCCTTGTGTCCTCCCTCCTCATCTCCTTGTCTCCTCATCTTCTTGTGGCTTTCCTCCTCATCTTCTTGTGTCCTTCCTCCTCTCTCCTCATCTCCTTGTGTCCTCATCTTCTTGTGGCTTTCCTCCTCATCTTCTTGTGTCCTTCCTCCTCTCTCCTCATCTCCTTGTCTCCTCGTCTCTTTGTGTCCTCCCACCTTGTCCCCTCTGTCCTCATCTCCTTTCTTCTCACTTTGCTCTCCACGTCTCCTCATCTTCTTGTGTCCTTCCTCCTCTCTCCTCGTCTCCTCATCTCCTTGTCTCCTCATTTCCTTCTGTCCTTCCTCCTCTCTCCTCCCTCCTCTTCTCCTCATCTCCTTGTGTCCTCCCTCTTCATCTCCTCATCTTCTCGTCTCCTCATCTCCTTATGTCCTTCCTCCTCTCTCCCCATCTCCTTATGTCCTTCCTCCTCTCTCCCCATCTCCTTGTGTCCTTCCTCGTCTCCTCATCTCCTTGTCTCCTCATCTCCTTGTGTCCTTCCTCCTCTCTCCTCCCTCCTCGTCTCCTCATCTCCTTGTGTCCTCCCTCTTCATCTCCTCATCTTCTCATCTCCTCATCTCCTTATGTCCTTATGTTCGGCGGCACGGTGGCTGAGTGGCTAGCACTCATGCCTCACAGCAAGAAGGTTGCGGGTTCGATTCCCGGGTCGCCCGGACCTTTCTGTGTGGAGTTTGCATGTTCCTCCCCGTGTCTGGATGGGTTTCCTCCGGGTGCTCCGGTTTCCCCCATCAACCCAAAACATGCACTGTAGGTGTGAAAGTTGTGTGATTGAGTGTTGGTGGTGGTCGGAGGGTCCGTTGGCGCCGGTTGGCTTGGCAGCCGCGCCTCCGTCAGTCTGCCCCAGGGCAGCTGTGGCTATAGCAGTAGTTTACCACCACCGGGTATGGAGTGAATGAAAAATGCTCTGAATAATCCTCTGTAAAGCGTCTTTGTGACATATGTCTGTGAAAAGCGCTATATAAATAAAACACTTACTCACTTACTTACTTATGTCCTTCTTCCTCTCTCCCCATCTCCTTGTGTCCTCCCTCTTCATCTCCTCATCTTCTCATCTCCTCATCTCCTTATGTCCTTCCTCCTCTCTCCCCATCTCCTTATGTCCTCCCTCCTCTCTCCTCATCTCCTTGTGTCCTTCCTCGTTTCTCCTCATCTCCTTGTGTCCTCCCTCCTCGTCTCCTCATCTCCTTGTGTCCTCCCTCCTCCTCTCCGTGTCTCCTCATCTCCTTGCATCCTCCCTCCTCGTCTCCTCATCTCCTTGTGTCCTCTCTCCTCATCTCCTTGTGTCCTCCCTCCTCTCTCCTCCCTCCTCGTCTCCTCATCTTCTTGTGTCCTCCCTCTTCATCTCCTCGTCTCCTCATCTCCTTATGTCCTTCCTCCTCTCTCCCCATCTCCTTGTGTCCTCCCTCCTCTCTCCTCATCTCCTTGTGTCCTTCCTCCTCTCTCCTTCCTCCTCGTCTCCTCATCTCCTTGTCTCCTCATCTCCTTGTGTCCTTTCTCCTCTCTCCTTCCTCCTCATCTCCTCATCTCCTTGTCTCCTCATCTCCTTGTGTCCTTTCTCCTCTCTCCTTCCTCCTCATCTCCTCATCTCCTTGTCTCCTCATCTCCTTGTGTCCTTCCTCCTCTCTCCCCATCTCCTTGTGTCCTCCCTCCTCTCTCCTCATCTCCTTGTGTCCTTCCTCCTCGTCTCCTCATCTCCTTGTCTCACCATCTCCTTATGTCCTTCCTCCTCTCTCCTCATCTCCTTGTGTCCTTCCTCCTCTCTTCTTCCTCCTCTCTCCTCCCTCCTCTCTCCCCATCTCCTTATGTCCTCCCTCCTCTCTCCTCATCTCCTTGTGTCCTTCCTCCTCTCTCCTCATCTTCTCGTCTCCTCATCTCCTTGTCTCCCCATCTCCTTATGTCCTCCCTCCTCTCTCCTCATCTCCTTGTGTCCTCCCTCCTCTCTCCTCACCTCCTCGTGTCTTTGTAAGTGGAATAAAATGCACGTTGTCAAATCATTCCCACTGTTCCTGTCCTCAGGCGTCGGAGCGGGAGATCCAGTGGGTGATCCGTGTTTCCGTGGTGATCTCGGGTTTGATCGGCACCGCGCTCACCACGCTCAAAAACAGCATCATCCTCTTCTGGTTCCTCGGCGCTGAAGTCGCCTACGTCATCATCTTCCCTCAGCTCGTCTGCATCCTCTACTTCAGCGTCTCCAACGGCTACGGCTCCGTGATGGGCTGGGTCCTGGGGTTCCCGCTGCGCCTGCTGTTCGGAGAGGCCTCGCTGGGCCTGGATCCCGTACTACGTTTCCCAGCGTGCACCTCTGCGGACGGCGAGTACGTGCAGTGCGTCCCGGTCAAAACCATCAGCATGTTGACGACGGCGGCGGCGATTCTGCTCTTCTCCTGGCTCACGTCCGTGCTCTTCCACAAAGGCCTGATCCCGGAGAAATGGGACGTGTTCAGAGTGAAGAGTAAAGCGCCAGCGCCCCCCGGTGGAGACGCAGACGAGCCGGCGGAGAAAGACCGGAACGGTTTCCCGCTGGAGCCCGCAGAGCCCATGCTGAAAAAGTCCAGAGCAAAGTCCTAAGAGCCAAAGAACAAAACTTTAAACCGTATTTCACTTTTTTAACATGTTTTTACTGACCTCAGACAGAGATTTACACAAACCAGAGTCTGGGAACAGGACTTTAAAGCTGCACTCTGGAACTTTTAGGCTAGGGGCCTCGTCTCCTCTCCTTGTGTCCTTCCTCCTCGTCTCATCTCCTTGTGTCCTTCCTCCTCGTCTCATTTCCTTGTCTCCTCATGTTCTCACCTTGTCTCCTCATCCCCTGTCTCCTCATCTTCTCTCCTTGTCTCCTCATCTCCTTGTCTCCTCATTTTCTCACCTTGTCTCCTCATCTTCTCTCCTTGTCTCCTCTCTCCTCCCTCCTTGTGTCCTCTCTCCTCATCTCCTTATCTCCTCATCTTCTTGCCTTGTCTCCTCATCTTCTTGCCTTGTCTCCTCATCTCCTTGTCTCCTCATCTCCTCTCTGCTCCCTCCCTGTCTCCTCTCTCCTCCCTCCTTGCCTCCTCTCTCCTCCCTCCTTGCCTTCTCTCTCCTCCCTCCTTGTCTCCTCTCTCCTCCCTCCTTGCCTCCTTGTCTGCTCATCTCCAGCAGGAATTCACCTTTATCGTAGTTAAACTGAGAGACACAAAGTCACGCACTTTGTTTGTGTTATTTTGCCGATAGCCTCAATATTTCCCATCATGCAACAGGCGCATTTAATATCAGTGACGTCAGATGAAACTCACCTATAAAAACTCTAGTCCAGTGGTTCTTAACCTTGTTGAACTTCACGAGTTTCATCTGTTCATTCACTGAACCTTCTTAACTGGAAAAATAAAATGTATTTTTTCAAATTCCACACTCAGGTTTATATATTGTATTGGTGCACGTGTGAATCCGTGTTACTCATCTTCGTCCAACCACTTTCTTTTTTTGCTCGACATAGTTTGTATGAAGGGAAAATATGAAGAAAGAAATGACACGACTCCATCACCACAGTCACAGACTATTGCCACACAATGTCCCGCAGCCAATAACGGCCAAACGGGGCGAGACACCATGAATCCAGAGTCCGTATATATGACTGGACTAAGACTGGACTAAGCTAGCCTGTTAGCCGCTAACCCGTTAGCCGCCGCGTGCCAAACAGGAAGTGCTCCAGGAGGCTCTTCTCCTTCACATTAGGATCTTCTCGTCCCTCTGTCTGTACCTGCTGCTCTGAGCCTCGTCATTCTGGACTTAAACTGTTCGTCTGAAGCCGCCACACAGGATCCTGAACTTTTCATTTCTCTGTTTTGTTCCTAAATCAAGATCTGAACATAAATAACGGACCAATCAGACGCCTTCATTCCCCGAGGCCCCTCCCCCTAGTGTTAGCAACAGGTTTGATTGACAGCTCGTTTCGTTGCTAAGTAAGTTCCCTTCCCGCTTTCCTGCCCCCCTCGTCTCCTCTCTCCTCCTCCCCTTCTCTCCTATCTCCTTGTTTCCTCACTCATCTCTCCTCGTCTCTTCTCCTTGCCTTTTCTCTCCTTGCCCCCTCATCTCCTTTCTTCTCACCTTAGTTCTCCTTGTCTCCTCACCTCCTTGTCTCCTTCTTCCTCATCTCCTTGTCTCCTCCCTCCTCCTCTCCTCTCTCCTCGTCTCCTCCAATATAATCTCAGTAAAATCCAGTGCAGATTAAACCGTTTCCACCAGGTGGCGCCGTTGCCTGAGCCACAGTTTCAGTGTTCTGCAGTTTCCTGTGCTGTTTTTAAAGGGGTCAAATATAAATCCTGGATCTGAACCACTTTCAGATCCGTATCATGTTTACGATGAACCCGGATATTCAGTTCAGTTCAAGTTTATTTCTAGAGCACATTTAAAAACAACCTCTGTTGACCAAAGTGCTTCACATAAAGGAAACAAAGACAGAAGAACATTCACATATATAACACAATGTGAAGATTATACATAAAAAACAAACTAAAAAACAAGATAAACTGACTCACTAGTATTAAATGTCAGGGAAAAGAAATGAGTCGAGTCGAGGATAAAGACAAAGCTTCTGATTCTGTCTGATTCTGTCTGATTCTGACTGATTCTGACTGATTCTGTCTGATTCTGTCTGATTCTGTCTGATTCTGATTCTGTCTGATTCTGTCTGATTCTGTCTGATTCTGATTCTGTCTGATTCTGACTGATTCTGATTCTGTCTGATTCTGATTCTGTCTGATTCTGTCTGATTCTGTCTGATTCTGTCTGATTCTGACTGATTCTGTCTGATTCTGTCTGATTCTGATTCTGTCTGATTCTGACTGATTCTGTCTGATTCTGACTGATTCTGACTGATTCTGTCTGATTCTGTCTGATTCTGATTCTGTCTGATTTTGTCTGATTCTGACTGATTCTGTCTGATTCTGTCTGATTCTCTGATTCTGTCTGATTCTGTCTGATTCTGTCTCTTTTCCGCTCGTTTCTCCTCGTTTTCTCGCCTTGTCTCCTCATCTCTTCATCTTCTCTCTTGTCTCCTCGTCTCCTTATCTCCTCATCTCTTTTCCCCCTCACCTCCTCTCTCCTTGTCTCCTGCTCATCTTCTATCTCTTCACCTTCTCTCAGCGCCTCCTTATCTCCTAACCTCCTCTCTCCTCATCTCCTCTCTCTCCTCTTCTCGCCTTGTCTCCTCATCTCTTGATCTTCTCTCTCTTCTCTCCTTGCCTCCTCAGCTCCTTTCTCCTCACCTCCACTCCTTGTCTCCTTACCTCCTCTCTCTTCGTCTCCTCATTTCAGCTCTCCTCATCTCCTTGTCTCCTCATCTTCTCGCCTCCTTTTCTCCTTGCCTCCTAACCTCCTCATCTCTTCATCTCCTCATCTCTTCGCCTTCTCTCTTCGTCTCCTCTACTGTAAACGCGTGTAAGCTTTCTCAGAAAAGTCCCGCAGTGCATCTTTAAGTGGCCATCAGCGTGCAGTTTAACATAAAGCTCAGGGGGACGTCGCTCCTGGATGTTGGCGTCATTAATCCTGCGCCTCCTCCAAACGTTTCTGTCCCAGTGTCTCGGCTCCGACATCCGTCACCCGCGACGACCATTAATCGGCCAATCACGGCTCATTATTCATCTGCCCCTGACTCGAACCGTCCAATCGGAGCTCCCCCTGACTCGAACCGTCCAATCGGAGCTCCCCCTGACTCGAACCGTCCAATCGGAGCTCCCCCTGACTCGAACCGTCCAATCGGAGCTCCCCCTGACTCGAACCGTCCAATCGGAGCTCCCCCTGACACGAACCGTCCAATCGGAGCTCCTCCTGACACGAACCGTCCAATCGGAGCTCCTCCTGACACGAACCGTCCAATCAGAGCTCCCCCTGACACGAACCGTCCAATCGGAGCTCCTCCTGACTCGAACCGTCCAATCGGAGCTCCCCCTGACTCGAACCGTCCAATCAGAGCTCCTCCTGACTCAAACTGTCCAATCAGAGTCTGAGAACAGATCTGGGGAAAAATAAAAGGTGAAATGTTCCAGTCGGATGTTTTATGGAGACATTATTAAAGGGATTATTTTGGACATCAACATTTAAAGTGGCTCCGCCTGATTTTTCCACGTGTTTTTGCTCCAGTGCAGATACAGAATAAGCAGCTCTTAAAGCCGCACTGTGGGACTTTTTGCTTGTTTCCATGGATACGTCACTGCTCTGCCTCGTATGCTCCACAGTGTGACATTAAATGCGCTCTTTCAACGTTCGAGTTTAGGGAAAGGAAATTAAGACGGAAGCAAAACGAATGAGGACAGAACTTAAAGCCCCATGAAAGTTTTAGCAAAAGACTTTTTTTTTTTTAACATTTGGGTTGTTTTTATTGCCCCAGAAAAAAAACAAAACATGAGTGGGCTCGCATCTCCACAGACCTGACTTCCACCTGCTTCCTGCCTGGAAACGTTGGTCCTTTGACTTTAATCTTCCAGAATACGGCAGAAAACTCATCTCCACATAGAGAATGTTCCGAAGTACGGCTTTAACTTTCTGTTTCCACTGAGTCGTTTCTTCTCCAGGAAGTTTCATTGCGACGATTCAAATTTTTCAGTTTGACGCAAAACAGGTAGAAAACATGTGGATAAAAATGACAGTGGGACAAAAGTGCGTCACGGCAGCTGTGTTCTGCCTTTGGCTCCTTGAGCAGGACACCAGTGACAGTTGAACACTGTCCACGCACCGAGTGTTCCGTCCTTTTGAGTTACTCGTTAAAATTAATGTGGCAAAATTTATGGGTAAAGGAAATCTGGTCATAAATATTGGGATAGAATTGAAATATTTGATAATTTATTTCAAGTATTTTGATCAGTTTGTGTGTTTCATAATTATTATTTTGCTCCGTTATAGTTCTTTATGCCCGCTCATGCGCAGTTGTAAAGTGTTTTTGACCAGCGTCATTATCGCCGCTGATCGTCAGGAGCGCACAGCCCGTCGGTACGTAACAAACTGTCACCCTGTTACTGTGAGCTACTGTCCGCTAATGCGCCTTGAGTAAGAAATGTTTAGAAGAGTTTCGTGTGCGTATTAGTGACATTCACAGCGCAAAGTCCGCGTGGAAAAGCGTAATTGGCGGCTGGGTCTGCGCCTGCGCGGGATAAACGCGTGTTTCGGGTCGGTTCACCTGGGGAACAGGTGTGTGGGGGCGACAGGGAAGTTGTGTTTGTGGGGCGCTGATTCTGGGTGTTGTATTGGTTAATGCGCTGTACCTGCGGACACGAGGGAAGGCTGCACTGTGCGCAGGCGCGTTAATCGCTGTGCATGATGGGAAATGTAGTCTGTGCAGCCAACTTGAGACTGCTGCGTAAGACTACAACAGTTTATATGACAGATGCTTCTTTTTTGGCGAAGTGTGGCGGACAGCAGGGGGAGCTCTCGTTTTTTTAGGCTACCTGGCACCACCTTCCGGTGCCAGCAGAGGTCGGGGCTTTAAAAGGGCACCTCTGCAAGACCGCAGTCCTGACTTCTGCTGGCTGGTGACAGGTAGTATTGCAATACGTGTTAATATTTTTAATGATTTTTAGTTTTTAAAAATGGTTTAATTGTTTTTTAGAAGCAAGTCAACTCTGGTGGCAGATCTTTACCCCCAGGATTTTAAGAGATTCGTCTGCTACTGTTTTGTATGGGTTTTGTTTTAGTGTTTTGATTAAAAGTTTGTTTGATTTTTAGCTTGACTTGCACGGATAATACATCCTGTTTTTAACAGTTGCTGTTCCTGGGCTTTTAGCTCTTATTTGGTTTAAGTTTCCCGGGCCGTGCTTGGGAGGGGTTTAGCCCAACTTCTTAGTTTTCACTTTGGGGTTTTAAGTTACTTTGCTGTGAATGTACGGAAGCACTTTCTGTTTTGTTTGGGGTGGGGCTAATCCCTCTCAAGTCGTCTTCGTTTGGTTTTTGTTCTAATATTTATTTCTGTTTCAGGGCTTGTTCCTCCGCCCAGGGGCTGCAAGGTTTTATTTTGAATTTTATTATTTTAAACCCAAATTGGCCATTTTCTTTTATCATTGAAGAAATAAAAATAATTTTTAGCAATTTTGACTACTTTTAGACTTTTTAATAAATTTTAATTACCCTTTTTTAAAGTCACGTCTCTGTTGTTTTTTTACAATTCTTATCTGTGGCCTTTTAATATTGTATTTATTGGTGATACAAAGCGTACCTCGGGTCACAGAAGTTAATTTACATTGGTTTAATGTTTGATTTATTGTTGTTGCATTCTGTTTTCAATGACTATATTTGTAATGTTATTTCTTTGTTTTTCAGGTTTATGATCTTCTGTAAATAAAAGTAATAAAAAGACAAACACGAGTCATAACGTGTGCTGCCTGTCGCTCGCCCGTTCGGACGGCTCAAATTTAAAAAGATCCGAACACAGAAATGAGCCAAAGCTGCTTGTGTTTCCTGTGCACAGGTTTGAGTTCTGACACAGGCTCATTTTAATTAGAAAAGGGTTTTTTTGTGTGTGTAACTTTTCTGGTTGAGGGTCCGTCTCCTGCTTCTGTCACTGCTCTGCCTCTATGTTCCACAGTGTGACATTAAACAGCTCCACCTTATATTTAGTCCAGGTGGTTTTATAGCTCAAAGAAGAAAATGGTTCAGTAATGTATTTTTTAGCATTTTCAAAAAATATAATTCACTGGTAAATAAACAGGATCAGAAACGACGTCGGCGATCGAGTCTTTTGGGCTTTGGCCTGTGCAGTGGGAAATCAGCAGAGGGAAGTGTGAGGTGCTTATAAAGTTGTTTTCTAACGTTTCCAGACACTAATGAGTGAACCAGGCAGAGCGTTTGGTTTGTTAGACTCGTGGCTGTTGTCAGATGGGTTAAAGTGGTGTTAAGCTTCTTCAGTGTGAAGCAAATTGGTGTTTTACGTGGAAGTTCAGAACTTGCCCCCATCACTACACTAGTTCAGAACTTGCCCCCATCACTACACTAGTTCAGAACTTGCCCCCATCACTACACTAGTTCAGAACTTGCCCCCATCACTACACTAGTTCAGAACTTGCCCCCATCACTACACTAGTTCAGAACTTGCCCCCATCACTGCACTAGTTTGTTGCCTTGACAGACTCACTGCCACAGTGAGATCTCCACCGAGGAAACACTGATCTGTGCTGTTTTTTGGCTTCTGACAGAATTCACCTCTAGAAACGACTTTAGCTTCAGACGGCCCCGAGTTCCACTTTAAGGACACATGTTTTTGTTTTCATTTTTTCTGTGCAATAAAAACAACCCCTTTTTTGGTCTATGTTTTGCTAAAAGTCCCGTGGGGCTTTAAGTTCTGTCCTCATTAGTTTTGCTTCTTCATTTCCTTCCCCTAAACTCGTCTCTAAACTGAAAACAAACGTTCAAAGCTCCGTTCTGTCTCCAACATGACAAACACTTCATTATGTGGCGACTTCAGCAATTAGCTCATCCGCTAACGACGGCCAAACGATGGAAGTTAACGAGCCGGCAGAGTGACGGACGGGGCCCTCGTTAAAACGGCCCCGATCGATGGGGCCCCGTCTGAAGCTCCTGCTTTTCCCTGTGGGCTCCAGGCTCCAGAACTTTAGACGCTTATTCCACATCTGCAATATTTGTGTTATTTTAAATCTGATTTTAATTTGAGTTTTAGAAAAACATAAACAGGACTAAACCAGGACTAAACCAGGTCTAAACCAGGACTAAACCAGGACTAAACCAGGACTAAACCAGGTCTAAACCAGGACTAAACCAGGTCTAAACCAGCACTAAACCAGGACTAAACCAGGTCTAAACCAGGACTAAACCTGGACTAAACCAGGACTAAACCAGGTCTAAACCAGGACTAAACCTGGACTAAACCAGGACTAAACCAGGTCTAAACCAGGACTAAACCAGGACTAAACCAGGACTAAACCTGGACTAAATCAGGACTAAACCAGGACTAAACCAGGTCTAAACCAGGACTAAACCTGGACTAAACCAGGACTAAACCAGGACTAAATCAGGACTAAACCAGGACTAAACCAGGTCTAAACCAGGACTAAACCAGGTCTAAACCAGGTCTAAACCAGGACTAAACCTGGACTAAACCAGGACTAAACCAGGACTAAACCAGGTCTAAACCAGGACTAAACCAGGACTAAATCAGGACTAAACCAGGACTAAACCAGGACTAAATCAGGACTAAACCAGGACTAAACCAGGACTAAACCAGGTCTAAACCAGGACTAAACCAGGACTAAACCAGGTCTAAACCAGGACTAAACCAGGACTAAACCAGGTCTAAACCAGGACTAAACCAGGTCTAAACCAGGACTAAAGCAGGACTAAACCAGGTCTAAACCAGGACTAAACCAGGACTAAAGCAGGACTAAAGCAGGACTAAACCAGGACTAAACCAGGACTAAAGCAGGACTAAAGCAGGACTAAAGCAGGACTAAACCAGGACTAAAGCAGGACTAAAGCAGGACTAAACCAGGACTAAAGCAGGACTAAACCAGGACTAAAGCAGGACTAAAGCAGGACTAAATCAGGACTAAAGCAGGACTAAAGCAGGACTAAACCAGGACTAAACCAGGACTAAAGCAGGACTAAAGCAGGACTAAACCAGGACTAAAGCAGGACTAAAGCAGGACTAAAGCAGGACTAAAGCAGGACTAAACCAGGACTAAAGCAGGACTAAAGCAGGACTAAATCAGGACTAAAGCAGGACTAAAGCAGGACTAAACCAGGACTAAAGCAGGACTAAATCAGGACTAAAGCAGGACTAAAGCAGGACTAAACCAGGACTAAACCAGGACTAAACCAGGACTAAAGCAGGACTAAAGCAGGACTAAACCAGGACTAAAGCAGGACTAAAGCAGGACTAAAGCAGGAGTAAAGCACATAGAAACACTGGGCACTGCTGCTGCACAAACTGTTATTTTGAAACTAACACATGTTTTCCTGTTTTCCTGTTTTTGTCATGATTTTTATACAATCACAATCCTGTGCCTTGTATTTGTGACATTTAAACGCCAGTCTCCTGCCAATTGGGATTAAATACTGAGTCAGTTCTTTTTCACGTGCCTTGCACGGAGAAGAGCTCGGCCGTGCGTGCGCTTACTAGGCTCGTCCACGCTGCTCTTCCAAAGCTCACTCGCCCCCAGTACGGTTTTATTAATTTCCAACAATCCATCATGTCAGTACAAAGGCAACCTGATCAACGTATACGTAATCTCGTTAAGCTTACCACAGATAACATAGTGAAGTATATCATGACTTTGTTTTACATTTGAACAAATTTATGATCTGGGAACTTAGCTCAGTACGAAGCAAGAGGTCACAAGAGGTCACACATCTGGTTTTAGCAGAGATAGCGTTAACACAGGCTCTTTCATCCTCTGCAACTTTGAGATCACCTTTTAACTTAGATGTACATTTTTTAATAACCTCATCATTATAAGCATTTTATTCTAACATTTTCCTTTGCAAAGTTTAACAGGATTTAAAACATTAAAACATGTGTCATTATTACTGTAAAATACCAAACAGTCGCCGGGCCGTTTATTTGTTTAAATCACGGAACAGACCGGGCCTTTATTTGAGACCAGGCGGCAGGTTTTGACTGGGAAAATCTGGAACTTAAATTCTTTTAACCAGTGAGACGATAATTTACAGTTTTTCCGGCTCGTCTCTGAAGAGGTGTTTAAAGGGGATTTAAAGGGGACCCGGGGATTATTTAGTATTTACGGGATTTGTTTTCCTCATGTAGCTCGTCCTCCAGGTAAATGTGCCCGTCTCAGGTCTGTGGATTAATGAGGAGCCGGAGAAACAAAGGCTTTTCTCTGCTGATAAATGGAGCTGTGACTGAATTACAACAGAACAGCCGCCTCCTCCCTGTGGCTGAAAGGACGTGTGTTACACAGTGTTTATCACTGTGACTGTGGAGCATTCAGTGTGTTTACGTGTACTCGAGTATCCCGGTTATGAGCCTTATCCCGGTGACCTGGAGACTCCTGGAAACTTCAGTTCAGTTCATCTTTAATCCGGTCCATTTTTAAAAACAAACAAGTACAGAGACAATACAAAACACACCTTTATATTTGTAAAAGAGCCACACCAGTGTCTCCACCTGTCGCACTGAATCTAGTCTTAGATGACCATCAGGTAAGACTAGCACACAGACTAGCTCAGGGAGTGTCAGTGACGCTAGGGAGCAGAGTAGACTAGTGAGGCACTGCTCTGTTAGCGAGAACAGCTCCAAACAGGCTGAGACTGTGTGTGCCCCACGTACAGGGGCCTCCTCTGAGCCACCCTGCATGAACAATTCTCCCAGATTGGCTGAGGCTGTGTATGTCCCACGCACAAAAAGCACAAACAAAACATACCTAAACTCTGATAGGAAAGGTATCAGATCTCCTAACTCAATAGAAATAAATACATGCATCGCAAATAAACAAAATAAATGTATAAAAAGCACAAATAAAACTCAACTAAAGTCTGATAGGAAAGGCGTCAGGTTTCATAACTTAATAAAAATAAATAATTGTGTTGCAAACAAACAAATTAAGCATGTAAAAAGCACAAATAAAAGTCAACTGAACTCTGATAGGAAAGGCGTCAGATCTCATAACTTAATAAAAATAAATACATGTGTCGCAAATAAACAAAATGATAAGTGTGTAAAATGTGGACTGCTAAACATCAGGTCCCTCTCTTCTAAATCTCTTTTAATAAATGAATTAATTGGCGACTTTAATATTGATCTTCTAGCTTTAACTGAAACATGGCTTCAGGAAAATGATGATGTTAGACTAAACGAATCTACACCTCCAAGTCACGTGAACTTTCAAAGTGCCAGGAGCACTGGTGGAGGTGGCGGTGTGGCCGTCATTTCTCACTCCAGCCTAATTCTCAGCCTCAAATCTAATTATACATTCCGCTCCTTTGAAAGCCTCGCACTATCGATTACGTGCACCAACTGGAAAAACCAGAAAGCTGTTATATTCATAACAATCTACCGACCTCCTGGTCCATATGCCGAGTTTCTGACAGAGTTTTCTGACTTTATTTCAAGTTTAGTTTTGGAATGGGAAAGGATTGTTATAGTTGGAGATTTCAACATTCATGTTGATAACAGCAGTGAGCCTCAGCAGTGCTTTTGGTGCTCTCCTGGATGGGGTCGGTTTTACCCAGAGTGTGAACAAGCCGACTCACTGTCACAATCACACTCTCGATCTCGTCCTAACTTATGGTATTGAGATTAATGATTTACTTGTTCTTCCTCAAAACCCTATACTCTCTGACCATTTTTTAATAACCTTTCAATTCGTACTAAAAGACTATCCAGCTCGGCAGGAGAAAACTATAATGAAAAGAACAATATCAGAAAAATCGGTAGCCGAGTTCAAAGAAATAATGGAGCCAGTATTAAATGATATGTGACAATGAGAACAACTTTAATCCAATTATCATGGATCAGTTTGTTGATAGGACAATGCTCACCTTAAAATCTGCTCTCGATGTTGCAGCTCCGCTAAAACAGAAAAGCATTAAACCAAGACCTCCGGCTCCTTGGTTTACTCCAGAACTGTGATCACTCAAACAACACGTGAGACGCACAGAGAAGCTCTGGCGCCGCTCGCGCTCCGAGCAGTCTCTGAAGGCATGGAAGCTCTGCCTGCTCTCTTATAAGGCCGCTCTGCCAAAAGCACAAACCAGATACTATTCAAACCTAATAGAAGTAAACAAAAGCAACCCCAGATTTCTGTTCAGCACTGTAGCCAGGCTGACAAACTCGCACACTGCCCCTGAGTCTCTTCTCCCTTCGAAGTTCAGTTGTGACTTTCTTGAATTCTTCGATTACAAAATTATAACCATTAGAGACAAGATCAACGAAGCCACTCCAAAAATCAGCCCCGAGCAAATTCAGCAAATCCAGTCAGTAACACCAATATCCCACATAAATCCTCTAACAGAATTAGACAAATTTACTCCTGTCGATGAGGCGGAGATTACCTCAGTCATCATGTCGTCCAAACCATCAACTTGTTTGCTCGACCCTATTCCAGTCAAACTCCTCAAAGAAGCTCCACTTAATAATAGGTTCCATCCATAACATAATAAATATGTCATTAGAAAATGGCTTTGTTCCTCAGTCCTTTAAATATGCTGTAATTAAACCGCTTTTGAAAAAACCTAGCTTAAATCCTGATGAACTAGCCAACTACAGACCTATCTCGAATCTTCCATTTCTCTCAAAGATTCTGGAACGAGTTGTGGTGAAACAGCTTTGTCACCATCTGCAGGGCAATAATTTATATGAAAAATGTCAGTCTGGTTTCAGAGCTCACCACAGCACAGAAACTGCTCTGCTTAAAGTGACAAATGATTTGCTACTAGCTGCTGATAACGGGCTGGCTTCAGTCCTGGTCCTACTGGACCTCAGTGCAGCGTTTGACACCATTGATCACAACATTCTACTGCAGAGGTTAGAATGTGACATAGGTGTCAGAGGGACCGCCCTCAAATGGTTTAAATCCTCTCTATCAGATAGGTACCAGTTTGTTAGTGTAAACCAGTGCACCTCTCCCTGCTCTAAAGTAGCTTGTGGTGTTCCACAAGGATCTGTGCTTGGTCCAATCCTGTTTACTCTGTATATGTTGCCATTAGGTAACATTATCAGAAAAACATGGCATTAATTTCCACTGCTATGCTGATGACACTCAGCTGTACTTATCAATGAAACCTAATCAGATCAAATCGATAAGCTCAGTGCCTGTGTGAAGGACATCAAAACCTGGATGACCCTGAATTACCTGCTCTTAAACCCTGAAAAAACAGAGGTCATTGTTGTCGGTCCTAAAGGTCAGAGAGATTCTCTGTCAGACCAGATAATCTCACTTGACAATGTGAGTATAGCCTCTAGCTCTACTGTAAAAAACCTTGGAGTCGTATTTGACCAAAATCTCTCATTCACAGCTCATATAAACCAAGCTTGTAAAACTGCATATTTTCACCTGCGAAACATAACTAAAATCAGAAAAATTTTGCCTAAAAATGATGCTGAAAAACTTATCCCTGCATTTGTTACATCCAGACTAGATTACTGTAATTCTCTGCTCACCGTCTGCACTAAAGGTACTTTAAGAAGCTTCCAGTTGGTCCAAAATGCAGCGGCCAGAGTCCTAACAGGAACTAAAAGACGTGATCACATCAGTCCTGTGTTAAAATCACTGCACTGGCTTCCTGTCGAGTTTAGAATTAAATTCAAAGTTCTCCTCCTGACATACAAAGCCTTAAACAATATGGCCCCATCATATCTTCAGGATGCCATTGTCCCCTATCAGCCAAATAGAGCACTTCACTCTCAGAATGCAGGATTATTAGTGGTTCCTAGAGTGTCTAAAAGTACAGTGGGGGGGAGAGCCTTCAGTTACCAAGCTCCTGTGTTATGGAATCAACTCCCTGTTGATGTTAAACAGGCTCCACAGTCTCTTTATTTAAGACCAGGCTTAAAACCTTCCTCTTCGGAATAGCTTATGACCAGGTTACTTAGTTGATGTCACTAAGATAAGCTGCTGCAGGAGATAACAAGCTGGGGGAAGTGTGGCAACCTGAGCACTGTCCTCTGTTTCCTCCTTTTTTCTCACCAGCATCACTCACTATGTTCTCATCTGTAGTTTGTTCATTGCTATTCACATGTTGTCCCCTGTCCCACTCCCCCTGTGGAGTGGAACTCTTTCAGACGCCTGATGGCAGCTGGACCTCTCTCCTCCTCCTCGCCTGGCTCCTCCTCTTCGCCTGGCTCCTCCAGGACACTGCGTTTACATGTTTATATCGACACATAACCGGATCATCTCCGGGACGCTCCAGCGCTCGTACTGTTACACACTCATTACACTGGACTCGTTAATCCGACGTTGTCCCCGTCTCCTCCTGTGACCCGGCGGAGTTCCTCAGGCGTCTGGGCTCACTGAGGCCTGTGGGCGTGTGGACGTGTGGGCGTGTGGACGTGGCGCTGGGGCAGGTCACACGTCTCCCACAAACACCGGACTCCATTAGAAACACTGAGTCCAATTAGCACAGCGATGGAAACAGCCCCACACACACTTCCCCTTCACGTCCCCGTCGCTCCGGCCGCTCTCAGAGTCTTTATAGAAATGGACTCAGGGTTTAAAAACAGAATCGTACTGAATTCAGAACCAAAAGTGCACATCCCGTCTCACCATGAGGATCGATCACAGGGTGTAGTCAGTGATTTATAAGAAAATAGACGATTATCACAGCAGGAAGTGTTATTTAAGACTCACGTTTTCCCCCAAATCCTGACTTTTAGAAATCCCAAAGGAGCTCATTGAGTGAATCATCAGATTTCACTGTGGAAAGGCACAAATGGTGTCAAAATGTATATTTATTATTTAGATGTGTTTTACTTTAAACTGGTTTTCTGTTCGAAGGGTTCGCAGCGGGTATAAGAAAAGCCTGGACAGCTCTGAACGAGGCCTGCAGCGTTTAGACAATAAAACTTTGGACAAAAATGAAGATAAAATAAAATCAGTGGTGCTGATGATACAGACAAAGAAAGAAACGAAAAAGCTCAAAAAAACAACAACGCTAATTCAAATGTGTTGGAATATTACAGACATTAATTGTTATTTTGACGGTTTAAACTCTATTTTAAAGGAATGAAAAATCTTTTGCGCCAAAATTTGTCGCGTAATTAGTATTTTTTACTTTTAAATTTACTATAAAGTAACTCGATTCTGTTCGGCTGTTGTCACGACAGCAGAAGTGTCGCCATGTTGAGCCGATGCTTTTCTATATTTTTGAGCAGCTTCATAAATCTGCCCCAACACCAGATCTCCATCCAACAAGGAACAAAGAACAGATTCTGTCCATGAAGAATTTACCCACAACGATCAAGGGAAGAAAGACGGAAACTTAAAATCGACGGCGTTTAAGCAGTTTAACACTCGGGAGCTCAAATCAAAAGCAGAACATCCTTTCTTTCCTCTCTCTTTCCTCTCTCTTTCCTCTCTCTTTCCTCTCTCTTTCCTCTCTCTTTCCTCTCTCTTTCCTCTCTCTTTCCTCCTTCCTTTCTTCATTTCCGTGCAGTCGTTCTTCCACGTCTCTTTCTCTTCCCCAGTTCTTCCTTTCGTATCTGCACATCGAGGATGAAATGTCTAAAATCTGAGACGTTTTTGACCGACACAACACAGATCTGTTCAAAGACTTTTCTTTTTGCCCTTTTCTCTCTGTCTCTTTCTTGTACCTCTTCCCCCACCTAAAAAAATCACATCTGAAACTACTTAGATTCATTAATTTTTTTAGATTTCGTGTGTATTTCCCGATCGCAGCGTCGCTCTCGCCTCACAAACCGTCAGACTGTAGATTTGGGTTTATCTGGTTTATCTGGAGGATTGGGGCCGGTTCCTCAGGGCCGGTTCTAAATGAAAGGCGCCGCGTAGTGAAGTATTTAAAAATCAATGGAGAAGAGACACCGGGTCTTTGGGGAGAACGAGGAAATGGACACGTTTTATGAGCGATCTGCGGGAAAGTCCGACCTCAGCGCTTTTCAGACGCCAGAACAGAAAATCCCACCACAGAACAGGAAATCCTGACTGTTCCTTTAACGTCTGGGGTTTTATTTGAGGTTTTTCTGATGTGAAACGCAGAGATAAACCTGAGTTCTGGTCTGTCTTCTTCACAGAGTCGGGTCTGTGGAGAGGCGACCCCGCTCACACTCACAGTATTGTTTTTCCAGCTGTTTTTGAGCGTGAAAACCACCTGGAGCTGAGACGATTTGCGTCGTCGCGTCTGGATTTTCCGGAAACGCTTCCGTCACAAACCGGGAAGACGTCTGGAAACCTGCGGCGAAACTTCCGGTGTCGTTCCCGACGCTCAGACGGAAGTGCTGTTTGGAGTCGTCCTCGTTCTGTTTGTGCGGTTTTACTTTGGCTTCAGTTTAGTTTGTGTCTCTTAGTTTAGTCACTTGTTTTTCTGTGTAAATCCACCTGATTCATTTTGGCAAAACTTTAAAGTGACTCCTGTTATTCTGTTTCTTAGTTTTTTAAACATATTTTAGCACGTTTTGTTTTACCTTGTACATCCTCTTAATTAAATTACTTTATTTATTCCGTTTTTCCATCGTGTTTTTTTGTTTTGTTACTTTACTACAAAAAAGGATTTTCTATCATAGTTAAACTGACTTGAATTAAGCAGATTCATCTTAAAAGATCAATTTTAAGATTTTTTTACTTAATAAGATGAGATTTTTTTTACTTGTTTCAAGATATTTCATCCTGATTTATCTTATCTCGATATTACAACTTATTCTAAGCACTTTTTATATGAACTCAGTCCAGGTTAAGCCTCTTTAACTTCCTTCTCAAACCAATAAGGGGAAAAATCTGTCCATAAATACTTGAAACTCGTGTTTTCTGCTTAGAACAAGATTCAGATTTTGTCTTGTTTTAAGAAAACTTGGTAAAAGTGGAAATTTCTTACTGCACTGGCAGAAAATTTCACTTAAAATAGGCATTTTTACCTCAAAATTGGTATTTTTTCTTATTTTTTGATTGGCCTTTTTTGCAGTGTAAAAGTAAATCCTGTTATTCTGTTATTATTATTATTATTATTATTATTATTATTATTATTATTATCATTTTTACATATTTTAGCACGTTTTGTTTGACCTTGTACATCCTCTTAATTAAATGACTTTATTTCTTCAGTTTTTCCATCGTGTTTTTTTGTTTGTGTTCTGCCCTGAGCAGAGTTGAGCAGAGTTGAGCAGAGTTGAGCAGAGTTGAGCAGAGTTGAGCAGAGTTGAGCAGAGTTGAGCAGAGTTGAGCAGAGCTGAGCAGAGCTGAGCAGAGTTGAGCAGAGTTGAGCAGAGTTGAGCAGAGTTGAGCAGAGTTGAGCAGAGTTGAGCAGAGTTGAGCAGAGTTGAGCAGAGTTGAGCAGAGTTGAGCAGAGTTGGTTGTGACAGTTACTGATTCATTCAGTCACAGGTGGTTTTACAGCTCAAAAACACCAAGAAAAACAGAGCGGGGGGTTCGCCTCTCCACAGATCTGGAACTTGACCTGGTTTGCTAAGCAATAACATCTCCATAGAGTTCAGTGTTGGACGGATCCTCCAGCACAAAAGTTACACAAACATTTCTCCCAATGTTTTTATTTTAACTTTTTTTACGATCCACATGTAATTTTTATATACTTAGTTTGTTTAAGTTTGCTGCTTTTTTGTTGTAGATTTTTTAGATTTACAGATGAGTTCAGATGCTTTTTAATACAAAACTCACTGGTATCGGTATCGGATCTGCATTGCGATACTCACCATAGCTTTTCTTGGTGTCATATCGAAACAAAACTCGTTACAAAACTCGTTTTAAACCCCAACTCTGCACTTCTTCCTGCATTTTTATACTTTTATCTCCATCTTTTTTCTGCCACTTCACTCGTCGCGGTGTAAAACTGTGATAAATATTTACCGCGTTTCCAGATAAAACGAGGCCCTGAAAGCCGCTCTCGTCACGGATCCAAACAGATCTGAGGGAAGTTGAGTCGTGGCTCCGGGCGAATCGTGTCCGGGTGCGTCTTATCTCCCGCCGCAGCTTCCTGTCTCCTCCAGGGGGCGTCACTCGTCCAAATGTCCCCGTCCGCCTGGGGCCACAGAGAGTCCGGAGACGAGCAGAATAATGATCTGCAGCTGAAAGAGGGAAAGTGACAGGTTTTTATTAAATATGGTTTTGGTTTTGGTGCTTGTGGTAAATATTTATCACAGTTTTACTCATCGACAAGTGAAGTGGCAGGAAAAAAGTCGAACAGAAGAGTATAAAAATGCAGGAAGTCGTGCAGAGTTGAGTAAATGACAATATTTTTATGTGGAATTTGGGAGAAATGTTGTCAGTCGTTTATAGAATGAAACTAAAACGTTCATTTTACTCAAACACAAACTTACAGCTGGTTTCAGATGCATCACAGCTCTGTGGACCAATATGACTGAATACAGAGGGGGGCAGCTGAAAGAAAAAATGTAAAAATGCAAAATTATGTTGTAATACGTTGAGTTCTTGGGTTTAGTCAATAATAGAAAACACCAAGTTCAACATCTGTGCATTTCCCTTTTGGATATTTCGTGGTAAAATATAATGTGATTAACCCCTGAAGACCTGAGGGCAGTTTTAGTACATTTCTCCTCGCCTGGATTTTGTTCTTAATGTTGCTTTTCAAACTGCCCCTTTTACCCCTAATGAAGTGTTCTACCTCCTTTTGTTCAGTCCAACCTGTTATTTCACAATCTGCTGCTGTAGTTGTGTCATGAGGCTGTGAGAAAAGCTACAGGACCAGAAATAGAGATGAAAAAAACAGAAAATAAAATTCACTCTTTTATACAAAACACACAGCAAACATGTAGAAACAACTTTTTGGACATAAAAAATGCTTAATTTAGGGCCTTAGCTACAATAATGCAAAATCTCAAGTCTGTAAGTAAATTAAAAATCTCCTTATTGCCCAAAAAACAAAAAAAAGTGCAGTGGCTCCATGACTTTCCTGGTCCAGTCCTGGAAACAGCTCCTGTCAGGACCAGGGCCAGAGCCACAGCACTTCTGCATTTCCAGGGTGGAAATTACATTTGGATTTGTTCATTTGGACTGAAATAAACCTTTAAATAAAAATAGAAAGAGATGCACAATTACACACACCAAGATGTGTCATTTTCCATGTGTGTGAGAATTAACTCCACTTAGAGCGACTTTTTCCCTCGTTATAAACACACACAGTCAGAGGAGTCGACCATCTTGACTCACTTCACTCTTTGGCAAAGTTTGGCTCCATCAAAATGGACGGAGCGCATGAGTTTGGGGAAAACAAAGTTCCTATTGGACACTCGTTTTGCTTAATTCAAGTCAGTTTAACTATGGTAGAAAATCTTTTTTGCAGTGTGGCAGTGCTGGTGCAGGATTCAGGTCACACCCCCGACTCGACCCTGTGGAATCACTATTTGCCCTCATAACCGCCCGGAAAAGTCCAGAACGTTAAAGCCCGTCTGTTTCAGCAACTGTTTGTGAGCAGGACTCTGACACACGAGGAGCTTCAGTAACGCACAGTCACAGAGAGTTCACAGCAAAAAAGGAGTTTCTAACATAGTTAAACTGACTTGAATTAAGCAGATTCATCTTAAAAGATCAATTTTTTAAAAGACAAAGATTTTTTTACTTAAGATGAGATTTTTTTTACTAGTTTCCAGATATTTCATCCTGATTTATCTTATCTCGATATTACAACTTATTCTCAGCACTTTTTATATGAACTCAGTCCAGGTTAAGCCTCTTTAACTTCCTTCTCAAACCAATAAGGGGAAAAATCTGTCCATAAATACTTGAAACTCGTGTTTTCTGCTTAGAACAAGATTCAGATTTCGTCTTGTTTTAGGAAAACTTGGTAAGTGAAAATTTCTTACTGCACTGACAGAAAATTTCACTTAAAATCGTGCTTTTCTTGTCTTTGAGAGGCCTTTTTTGCAGTGTTGGTGACGGTGAGTCCGGTGAGAGTCGCGGTACAGATTCGCTCCTGTGTTCGTCACGTTCCCGGTGCACAGGGGTCAGTGTCTGAAGTGTGTTTTTTCTCTTCTTCTCCAGTTCTGCCTCTGTCCCTGAATGATGTAAAAAAGCTGCTGATCAGACGAACATTCTGCAGGAGAAACTGCCCCCACAGGGTTCCTAAAGTGTGGGGCTTTAAACTCAGCGGGGGAGAAGTTTGTGCTGACCCGGCTCCTTCTGCAGAACACTTACCTCAGGAGGGAAAATCTGAGCTTCATCTACGAACATCTCCATCAGCAGCAGGGGATTGTGGGTAACGTAGGACAGGATGTGACCTCAGCAGAACCTCACGAGCTGCAGCCCTTCGTTTAGCCCATCGAATGTGGATCAGTGAAAGAAAGAAAAAAGAGGAGAGAGTGAAGAGGGACGCTAATGTTCTTTGGTTAATCGAGAATTATTCAGGATAAAAATATAAAAAATATGAAGTGTTTAATGTCACACTGTGGAACATTCCAGAGCAGCAGGTGACAGACCCCAACCAGGAAATGGATTAAAACAGAAATCACAGATCACAGATCGAATTTAATTTAATGTTTATGAAGTCTTTTCAAAAACAGAAAACTCCCAAAATACTGAATGTGAGAATTTTAACAGAAATAAAAGTACTTATTACGTCTTAATGTGTATATATATATATATATTTAACCTTTATGTAACCAGGAAAGTGCTGAGATCACTCACCTGTTTTTCAAGGGAGTCGTGGCCGAGACAGCGACAACCAAACAATTCAGAATATTCCAGGACACAATTCAGGCGACGATTTCACGGGACGATTTAAACATTTCCAAACCACTGAACAACAGTTTAAACTGTCCTGTTTGAACCAGTTCTTTTCAGTTCCAGTCGTACATAGTTCCATGTTGTGGGGGCAGAATATTGAAATGCGCCTGAGCAGCTCCTGTGTGAACAGCAGCAGTTCTGATGGGAGCAGGAGCAGAATCCCCTCAGTTATGAACAGAACAGTGTGAGGCTCAGGGTTTGTGATAAACATAAAGAGGCGACGCACAGAATCTCACAGTTTCAGTACTTCATAGAAATAAAGTCACCACGATCCAACATGGGGAAAAATGTTGCTGCTGCAAGTTTCTTTTTTGCATTAAAAAAAAAACAGCCTATTTCTGAAGTAAAAGCCGATTTTTGGCCTCAGCTTTTAAACTAATTGTTCGACACGTCCTTTAAAACTGAGATTATCATCAGTTCAAATACTGAGAGATTTAAAATACTGAACTGTTAGGATTTCTGCCCCTTGAAGAGTGTCGCCTGGAGAACTAATGTGCAGACTTTGTTTTTGAAAGTAACATCATCCTGCTCGTTTTTGCATTTAAAGAAAGAACCAGTTGTAGAAACTTGTTCTGAACTGTGTTCAAAGCAGTTTGTGATGTAGAGACTCTGAGACTGAGAGTTTACAGGAACTGGAACAACACCAGTATTTTCTACTAGTGTCTAAACCCCAGAACTCACTGCAGCATCATTTGATTTAATGGCTCTGGTCTGTAGAACAGTGATGTCCTCTGAAGCTCATCTGCTCTGAACCTGAGCTCCTTCAGACAGTTTGGATCTTTGCTTCACCCTGGAGTGAAGCGTCAGAAAGAGGCTGGATTCTGTTTTTCTGCTGGTGTTTGGTGTTTGGTGAAATCCAGCGCCTCCTGGGAATAAGGAGGATCGATGACGCACTGACCACATATAAAACCATTTCAGACGTGTTTTTGGTGAGGAACAATGTTTGAATTTGGTAGAAATTTTGAACAAAACATCCACGTTCCCTGAACGCCTCAGAACCGTATGAATGACCCACTCACACTTTAAGTCTTTACCTGAGGCCTGTTTCTGTTCTGTGCCTTTGATCTGCTGCAGAAATAAACCAGAAAAACCAGCGCAGAACCACAGACTCCAGATTTCACACAGGAGAACAGAACCCTGCAGAACCCACTGGAGAATAACCCGCTGGAGAATAACCCACTGGAGAATAACCCACTGGAGAATAACCCACTGGAGAATAACCCACTGGAGAATAACCCACTGGAGAATAACCCACTGGAGAATAACCCGCTGGAGAATAACCCGCTGGAGAATAACCCACTGGAGAATAACCCACAGGAGAATAACCCACAGGAGAATAACCCGCTGGAGAATAACCCGCTGGAGAATAACCCACTGGAGAATAACCCGCTGGAGAATAACCCACTGGAGAATAACCCACTGGAGAATAACCCGCTGGAGAATAACCCGCTGGAGAATAACCCACTGGAGAATAACCCACTGGAGAATAACCCACAGGAGAATAACCCACTGGAGAATAACCCACTGGAGAATAACCCACAGGAGAATAACCCACTGGAGAATAACCCGCTGGAGAATAACCCACTGGAGAATAACCCACTGGAGAATAACCCGCTGGAGAATAACCCACTGGAGAATAACCCACTGGAGAATAACCCACTGGAGAATAACCCACTGGAGAATAACCCACTGGAGAATAACCCGCTGGAGAATAACCCACTGGAGAATAACCCGCTGGAGAATAACCCACTGGAGAATAACCCACAGGAGAATAACCCACTGGAGAATAACCCACTGGAGAATAACCCACAGGAGAATAACCCGCTGGAGAATAACCCACTGGAGAATAACCCACTGGAGAATAACCCGCTGGAGAATAACCCACTGGAGAATAACCCACTGGAGAATAACCCACTGGAGAATAACCCGCTGGAGAATAACCCGCTGGAGAATAACCCACTGGAGAATAACCCACTGGAGAATAACCCACTGGAGAATAACCCACTGGAGAATAACCCACTGGAGAATAACCCGCTGGAGTTCAGTGCTGCTCTCAACAACTTTCACTTTTAACCCACTTCCTGCTGTTTCCTGCTCGAGGACGTCACGACTCACAGGAAAAAAGCTCCAAATCTGCACTGACGGAACCTGAGACGTGAATCTGAAAATACACAGACAGATTCTGCAGTGCGGCTCCTGCACGAACCACAGAAGAGTTTAATTACAGTCGAGATTAGAGCAGGAATAATGTCGGCTCAGGTTTCACTTTTCTGTGTTTTTACACCTGGGTAAAAGTTTATTCAAGGCTGGACCTGAGTTCTCGGGTCTGTTTATATGAGAACAGGTAAAATACTAAAGATTTGAAGTGCCTTTGGTTTAGACCAGGTGTTACCTGAGGCTCCTTCTGCTCCTGTGACTCTGGAACAGAAATACTGAGTATTTAATTACATGTGGCGGCACAGTGGCTGAGTGGCAACACTCAGGCCTCACAGCAAGAAGGTTGCGGGTTCGATCCCCGGGTCGCCCGGGCCTTTCTGTGTGGAGTTTGCATGTTCTCCCCGTGTCTGGATGGGTTTCCTCCGGGCTCTGGTTTCCCCCATCAACCCAAAACATGCAGCACCTGAACTAACATCAAGGACCATGACGTCCACCCTCCTGTGGGCTCCACCTTCAGAGGGGTCCATAGGGGGTCAGGTGCTGTGAGTATTGGGCAGCAAACTGCCCCTGTGACCCAGCTGGACTAACAGGAGCAGATGGATGATTAATAATGTGTTTAATGCAGCTTTAAACATTGTTTATGTTTTACACAAACCACTGAAATCTGCACCAATCATTTGCATAAACTGAAAACAGCTCAGTGCTGCTGCTTCAGCTTCTGTGGGACTAAAGGACTCGACTCAGTGAATATGAGTGTTCTCTCTGTGACTCAGTGAATATGAGTGTTCTCTCTGTGACTCAGTGAATACGAGTGTTCTCTCTGTGACTCAGTGAATATGAGTGTTCTCTCTGTGACTCAGTGAATATGAGTGTTCTCTCTGTGACTCAGTGAATATGAGTGTTCTCTCTGTGACTCAGTGAATACGAGTGTTCTCTCTGTGACTCAGTGAATATGAGTGTTCTCTCTGTGACTCAGTGAATATGAGTGTTCTCTCTGTGACTCAGTGAATACGAGTGTTCTCTCTGTGACTCAGTGAATATGAGTGTTCTCTCTGTGACTCAGTGAATATGAGTGTTCTCTCTGTGACTCAGTGAATATGAGTGTTCTCTCTGTGACTCAGTGAATATGAGTGTTCTCCCTGTGACAGAGGATGTTCTGCTGATGCTGAGTCTGTTCTGTGGCGTTGGAGCTGGTTCATGTTAAACTTTGCACAGATGACCCGTCTGCAGGAGCACAGACTGGACATATGAATGGACAGATATTCTGTATTTCATAAATGCAGCACTTGAGTCTTTTATACAGAGCGACAGGTAAAAAAATCCTCTGCAGTGTTCTCCACATTTTAGGGTTTTGTGACTCTGGGTGTTTGTTTCTGTGGAAAAGGCTCCAAACGGCTCTGAGTGTTTCAGCTTTCTGACCCCTGGGTTAGAGGGTGATGGCGTTTTTTTTTTGTTTTTTAAAAAGTTTTTTTAAAATAAACTTTCTTGTGACGTGGCACTTTTGGTACATGAAAAAACATTTGTTTTTCTGCCGATTCGAGCGGCTGCAGCGACCACAGACACAGAGTTTAGCCGTTTTCGCGCAGAATCAGTGCAGGTAAACGAGCTTCTGTGCATCTGTCTTAGAAGCAAATGTGGAGCTCGTTCCATATCAGGAAAAGGAATTAATTTACGGACAAACTAGAGAAAATCCTGTGAACACGTCAGTCACTTCATCTGCAGATCCTGCCGAGCCGCACGGTCCCTTTCCAGACACATTAGAATAATTCTTTCTGACAATTAAACGTCTGCAGACTCGCCCGCGCTCTTGACCCAACACCAGGGATTTTCATTTTCCTTCCCCGACTCCAGCGTCCACTAATCCTTCACTTTTTCTGCACTCGTCTGCGGAACAGGAGCCATTTCCCAAAGCAGAGAACTGCCACTCAAACTCATTCTTACAGATCTTTGGGCTAAGTTCATCTTCAGTATTCGTCTTATCTTCTTTCTGTCCACAACTTTCAAAATGTCAAATGAGAATTTTCAACAACAGAAATACTTGAAAGTCCCAAATTTACACGATTTTCTGATCTGTTATGTCTCTGTTAAGGAGAATTTGCCCGATTTTGGCTGCGATTTCTTCTTCCCGAGTTCAGGAGGCCTGAGCAGACTTTTTGTCTCGATTTTGAAGCCGCTGCTCCTCATGTGGAGTCAGATCAGAACCACCGAACATCAGCAACGCGACGGAAACAGACGATAAAACAGAGCGTCAGACAGGGACGTGCGGGGGGGGGACTCTGCCCTGGCAACTGCCCTATGGCCTCGACTGAAGCTGCCCTTCTGAGGGGAGGTTATTTCTTAATCAGTTGAAGCATACAGGTTTTCATGTATGAAATGCCTGTGCCTAGATTTGAAATTGAAAATAAAATAGTCCCTCGTTCACTTCGGGCCCCGGTGAGTCTGGAGGGGCTCAGTCCTGTTTCCAGCCTCAGAGCTGCAGGCGACACCTGAGCCTGAGGCACAAAGTCACAAGAGATTTACCCATAAGCCCCGTGGAGCGAGCCCCGGCACCGCCGACGCCAAACGTTTTTTCAACTTCCAACGGCGATGCCCGAACGCCGCTTTGATGCCTGAAGACGTCTTGTCCACATTATCCAGAGAAACTGTCCTCCACAAATAATGACTCCAGTCCACAAACCTGCACTGTTCATCAGTCTGAGGAGTTCTTTAAAAGTAAAAAGTCGAGACAGGCAAATTTTAAAATATAAAATATGAGTTTCTGTTGAACTTTTTCACATATTTCCAGTGTCAGGAGCATAAATCTGTGTTTAACATTTATATGAAGCATTTTTAGTGTAAAATGTCATGTGGTGCGACCGAGAATAACCTGAAAATAGTTTTATTTGAATATGAAGTGTAGAGAAACAAACTGTTGTGTTTCTTTAGATTTTTAATGCATATTGATATTTTCTTTTGCTCCAATATGACGTCACCTGTTTGTGTTTAATGAACAAACTACTGCCCTGGAAAATGAAGAAAAATGCAGAAAAATGCCTAAAGAACCTTCGTATTTTAGTGAAACAAATGACAATATGTTCCCCTTTTTACTGTTGGTGGGGATAAAATTGGTTAAAAATAGGGACAACTGGGACATTTCTTGTATAAAACTGGGACAAATCAGTGGTTTTGGATAAATCTGCAGGGATCAGGGGGACACAGGGCTCAGGACCGGGACACAAACCTGGTCACTTTAGTCCATCTCTAATTCACATTCTGACCAAAGTTCCAGTTCCATCTTCAGTCAGATATGTGTAGCTCCGTGCAGAGCGGTGGAGGCCGGGGAGTGAGCGATGGTCCGGCGTCTCGGGCCTGATGTGTGAGAAAGAATCTGCGAGGACACGGCTCCGGCTGCATGAATAATCCAACAGACCCCACAGGTCTTATGTCACGTCCAAATACTACGAGCCCGGGGTGGAGGCAGGAGGCCGGGACGCAGCAACGCTCAAGAGCAACAGAAATAACAGACAAAAAACACAGACATTTGCTTTGGTGTGATTATAAAAATGAGAGCTTACAAGTACAGTGGCCCCTGGTTTATGGCGGGGGTCACGTCCCAGAAAGAACCCACGACAGGCGAAATCTGTGACGTATCAGCTTTAGTTTTTACAATTATTCTACAGTCCAATACTGAACTATAGAATGAAACCAAAGATAAAAACCTGTTTTCAGGCCCATTTGTTTAAGAAATAAAAATAGAAACGTTTTCTTACAAATAACTCTGATAGTTTTTAAAAAAATACTATAAAATAATCATGTTAATAGTGAACAGGAGGTTGGACATTGTGACTCAGGCGTATTTCAGTCCCTCTGACTGAGCCTCTTCCTCCTGACTCCTGTAGACGTCTTTTCCTACTGAAGCTGTGGTGCAGCGTCTTTTTCTACTGAAGCTGTGCTGCAGACGTCTTTTTCCCAGAGCAAACCACAGATTCATTTATTCCGTAAAGACGCCTACAGCCTCAGAGCTTCTACCTTCAGCAGGTCCAGAAGATTCACTCCTGAAGACCTGAGGGCAGTTTTAGTACATTTCTCCTCGCCTGGATTTTTTTCTTAATGTTGCTTTTAAATCTGCCCCTTTTACCCCTAATGAAGTGTTCTACCTCCTTTTGTTCAGTCCAACCTGTTATTTCACAATCTGCTGCTGTAGTTGTGTCATGAGGCTGTGAGAAAAGCTACAGGACCAGAAATAGAGATGAAAAAAACAGAAAATAAAATTCACTCTTTTATACAAAACCCACAGCAAACAGTGGACCTACAGTATCGTGTACGGTGTCGTAGGTCTTCGAGGGTTAACTAGAATATTACTACTGCATGAAAACTACTACTACACCTCCGACTGTCAGAGCTCCTGTCACTACTGCAGGTTTAGATTATTTCCCTGTTCCTCCTCTCTTCCTCTCTTCCTGTTACTTCCTGTTTCTAACCCTTTTGAGGTCAAATTGCACTGATGTTAAAGCTGCACTGTGTAATTTTCCACATGGAGGCTCTGTCACCACGGAGACGATGCTGCTTTGCCTGAGATTTTGCACAGTTTGGTATTAAACTTATTTTTTTTCCATGGCGACGAGCACAGAGCCACAGGTGATGTGAACCTGACAACAGGAGAATGAACTTTTGTCAAGTTATTCTTTTATATATAATGAACATGTTTAATGCTACACTGTGGTACATTCCAGGGAAAGTGATCTCCTTTTGTCTCCATGGACACGACCGGGAGCTGGACTCTTACCACCAAAGATGCAAAGTGCAAAGGCTGAAAAATCACTTAACTGATAATAAAACATGACTTAAAGCTGCACTGTGTAACTTTTCCTTGATCCTTGTCCTCCACCTGAGTGTTTCCATGGAGATGTTTCTACAGTGAGGCAATAGATGTGGTCTGTTTCTCCATGGAGACAAGGCCAGGCCAGGTCACAGGTCCGGTCTGTGGAGAGGCGGCTCCACTCATTCATCCTCACTCATAAATGAAGGAGTGCAGGACGTGTAAAGCCGCACTGTGGAACCTCCAACGCCCAGAAACAACCTTCTGGCACTAAGACTCCTAAATGAACTGAACTCTGTCCCAAACCCTCGACTCCTCACACCTCAGAACTGTGATGTGGACTTTTCCCGCTGCTGTGTCCCTCTGTCCTCTGCTCACTTCCTCCTCATGTTGTGTTCGGTACATTTGCACTTCTCAGGCACTTCAAGGCTCTAAAGGTCATTTCATCGTTACTTGTGACAATGACAATAAATCTTGAATCTAGAACAGGAAAACACCTCAGTGTGATTAGACAGAACGATACTGAGCAATACTGAGCAATACTGAGCAATACTGAGCAATACTGAACAGTTCTGCTTCACTTTCATTCACTATTTTCAATAAAAAGAGATGACCACACAAAAAGTGATCGATACCAAGTTGTTTTTCTTGTTCTGCCAAGAAAAACAACTTGTAAAGCACTTTGAAACATGGGTTTGAAAAGTGCTGTACAAATCTGCAACATCCCAGAATGCACTGCAGGTGAAG
The DNA here is from genome assembly GCA_030686955.1 of Odontamblyopus rebecca. Taxonomy (NCBI): domain Eukaryota; kingdom Metazoa; phylum Chordata; class Actinopteri; order Gobiiformes; family Gobiidae; genus Odontamblyopus; species Odontamblyopus rebecca. The sequence continues at coordinate 42,658,356 of CM060656.1, read as the reverse complement.
GTCTCTCTCTCTCTCTCTCGCTCAAAAAAAAAGTCAAGATTGTATATCACTGCCTCATATGATAATTTTACCCAAATATCCGATTTTTCCTGTTACTAAAACTTAATCTGAGCCTGAGAGGGTTAAAAACAAACACTAACATTTGTAAATGAACTAAACTGAACGAGGAGCCAGTGCAACGAGGAGGAAACAGTGCAGATGAGTTTCTCTGTGACGTAACTACACAATAATGTCACATGTCAGAAGTGATTAGAACTGAACTGCAGAGCTGCTGTTTGTGCTTTTCAAATGAATCTGTGCAGATAAAACCGTCCAGTTACCTTCACATTTACACCTGTCCCATGTTTCACAGAATAACTGTCTCCGTATAATTACCGTAAATTCCGGACTACAGCACTCACCCGATTAAGAGCCGCATGCTCAGATTTATGAAGAAAAATCAATTTTGTAATTATATGAGCCGCACCATATTATAAACCGCTGGCCAAAGACTAGGCGGGGGGTTCGCTTCTGCGTCCCCGCCGCCTGGAGCGCCTCCGGGATGGGCCGCGGACGTGGTCCCCGCTGAACTCTGGGGACGGACTCACTCACTGGTGACACTTGGGACACACACGCGCCACAGGCACATACACATCTTCACACACTTGGGACACACACACACCACAGGCACTTACACACCTTGGCGCTCTGGGAATAAACCACGTGCGCGCAGAGACCGCGTGCGGAATCTTATGGGACTGAGCCCTACTCAGGTCCGGAATGTCCGTCCGCTGGGCTCCCTGTAAAGTACAACACAACACCAACACAGAGTGAAATACGTTTAAACGGACAGAGTGACCGCTTTTAGTTTAAAAGCTGCATCATATGCTTTTCGTCTGGTATTCTCCATGTTGATGAGGGTTAGCAGAAAGACTGAAATAAGGAAGTTGTGATTAATCATACAATTTCATTGGACCTCAGTGAACTACTTATTCATTTTATTGGTCCATGTTTTTCCCGCGATGAAAAAAATAAATAAAAAAGCCGCTTCATATTACACGCCGCAGTGTTGAAAGTGTAGAAAAAAAGTAGCGGCTTGTGATCCGGAATTTACGGTACTATCTGAACTTATCGCTTATTCTGCTTGTCGATGCTGAAGTGAAACGGCTCCAGATTCGATCAGAGCCGCGGAGTGACCGGAGCATCTGTACAAACCCAAACCCCTCGTCCAGGTCCAGTTATGTTCTGTGGAATTAAACCTCCGCCGGGTTTTCTCTTTCTAATTGGATGAGAAAACAGATAAATGTACGAGACAGAACGAGGAGCTTCTCGGTGTGTTTTAAAGCTGCACTGTGGAACTTTTCGGTGGAGGGTCCGTCACCTGCTTGTTTCTATGGAGACGTCGTTGTTCCACAGTTTGATGTTTCACGGTTCGACTTTACATTTATTCTGTTACAGGAGGTTTTACAGCTCAAAAATACCTAGAAAAAAACCACCATTCTGACAGTGAGCGGCGTCGCCTCTCCACAGATCCGACCTGTCACTCACTCTGCTTTGGTCTCCATGGAGATAGAAACAGAAATAACGACGACATCTACAAGGATTTGACAGGACATTCCACCGGAAAAGTTACACAATGCAGCTTTTTTAGTCACTTTTAAACCAAAAATGTGTAGAAAAAAAGAACCAAACGAACAAAACCAAAATGAGTTTAACTGAATCTCAAACGAGGAGAGAAAAACGACGCTGAGGTCCAGGGTGAAACTGTCCGATCTTCTGTCTGATGTAGAATCACACGTCCGGTGCCGGGAAAGAAGTCGTTTCCTCTCATTTTGTCCTTTAACAGCAGAGCCAGAACTCGACAGACAAAAACCACAGGATTCAGACTGTGAAAAGGCAGAAATAAAGAGATTTAAAGGAAGAATTGAAGATTGTGCAGCGTCTGGACAAAGTGCAGACAAACTACAAATGTGCATAAAAACTGTATTTATTTACTCTCATGATTTGAGCTGAGGACCTACAGAATAAAATGGCCTCAGTGCACAGTCGGGTTCAGTGTAAAAGTGCCTCAGACGCCTCGTGCAGGAGCGGAAACAGAACCAACAGAAACAGAGATTTGAAAAAGACATTTCAGATTCTAACAAACACAAGTGGACAAAGAGCTTCAGTGTCTGGACCGTCCACCCGGATTTAAGGTTTTCAAGCCTAAATATGTATAAAAGTATAAATCTTATGAAGACACAGAGACACAAAATACATTTAGTGCAAATATAATAGAGTCAGTACAAAGTGCATTATTATAATGAGTAAAGTTTATTTCATTCTTTCTCCTGTAGAATCGTCTGTGGTGTTTACAGGATTTACAGGAGGCACTGCAGACTGTGAGTGTGAGAAGTGCTTCTGCAAACATAATGACTCCAGACTGGAACCTGAAGTGATGTGATTTAATGTCAAAGTCATTAAATGTATTAACCAGAAATAACAACGATTTCCTCTGAACCAGCGGCTTTTCTGCAGTCACGTCTCCACAGAGAAAAACTGCTGCAGGAGGAGAAACACTGAAAGCATCGTGTAACTTAAGAGATTTTTTTAGTTTTTTTTATCTGTTCAGATTTGGTATTTTCATTAGGATTATTTTAATGTGTATTTTCTTATTTTCATTCTTATTATGTATTAAATTTCATCTTCCTCTTTCCTCATACACTCAGAAGGAGCCGCCACATTCAGCGTCTTTTGAAATCTAATTTACAGGTTGTGTTTTCTAAACAGACTGAGCGTCGCTCTGATCAGTGTTTGACACTCGCTTCCTGCAGCATTTAATCCTCATTATTATATAGAAATATATCAATTCTGCTTCTGCTCACGATTCTGCCCATTTTCCTCCATCACAGAAAACCACAGGCCCTAAACACGTTTTATATGAATGTTACAAGATCATCATCTGCACATTTAGAATGACATGTAATTAAATACTGAGTATTTATTTTCCAAAGTCACAGGAGCCACAGCAGAAAAGGCCTGTCAAAAAATAAGAACAAAATACCAGTTTTGAGGTAAAAATTTCCTATTTTAAGTGAAATTTTCTGCCAGTGCAGTAAGAAATTTTCACTTACCAAGTTTTCTTAAAACAAGACGAAATCTGAATCTTGTTCTAAGCAGAAAACACGAGTTTCAAGTGTTTATGGACAGATTTTTCCCCTTATTGGTTTGAGGAGGAAGTTAAAGAGGCTTAACCTGGACTGAGTTCATATAAAAAGTGCTTAGAATAAGTTGTAATATCGAGATAAGATAAATCAGGATGAATATCTTGAAACAAGTAAAAAAAATCTCATTTTATTAAGTAAGAAAAATCTTAAAATTGATCTTTTAAGATGAATCTGCTTAATTCAAGTCAGTTTAATTCAATTCAATTTCCTTTATTGTCACATGTGCAGATACATACAAAATATATATAGCACAGATGAAATTGCTGTCCTCCCCCACCTCAGTACAAACATTGAAAACATTCCAATAAAAATTCAAGTATATGACAAATGTGCAAACAACAAAAATGTGCAAACACACGCAGCTTCATTCATTCTCTCATGATTTTTTGGTGCAGTTACATTTTCTAACATAACAGGAAACCTGTAAATACGAGGGCACTTTTCCAGATGGTTTGTGAAGCGCCGCTGCAGATGGGCCCAGGAATTATGAACGACGTTAAAACTGAAACTGAAACTGCACGACTGGAAGTGCTCTGAGCGTCTGAACCCCACAGATTCTGTGCAGTTTTCTCGTTCTTTCTGTGAAACTATGAGACGAAATGAACTCAGATAAAATGAATTCTTCTCCTGAAAGTTCATTTGACATTTTTCATGTTTTTTGCACTGTGTTTTTGTAATTGTAGCTCAACTGAAGCTTATTCCTGATGAAGTGATGACCCAGTGTTTACTGTCATGTGTATTGTGATGAAATGTGGCACTGAGTCATTTATTGTTCTGTATTTGTTCACAGTTATGACTTATTACTTGAAGCCAAAGTTTATTTAATTTATGTGAGAATTTATGTTTTTCTGTCCTCAGTTTTTTTTCTCCACAGGATCATTGAGCTGCAAAACCACAAACCAAAAGGCCAAAGCCAAAAAGACTCGACTGTCGACTCCAGAAGCAACAAGTGAGAATCGACTAATGACAGAGAAGAAGAAGAGAAACTGAAAGTTGTTGAAAGAAAATAGTTCAGGAATGTGTTTTTCAGCGTGAAAATATAATTCACTGGTAAATAAACGGGATGAGAAACGACATCGATGATCGAGTCTTTTGGGCTTTGGCCTGTGCAGTGGGAAATCAGCAGAGGGAAGTGTGAGGTGCTTATAAAGTTGTTTTCTAACGTTTCCAGACACTAATGAGTGAACCAGGCAGAGCGTTTGGTTTGTTAGACTCGTGGCTGTTGTCAGATGGGTTAAAGTGGAGTTAAGCTTCTTCAGTCTGAAGCAAATTGTCGTTTTACGTGGAAGTTCAGAACTTGCCCCCATCACTACACTAGTTTGTTGCCTTGACAGACTCACTGCCACAGTGAGATCTCCACCGAGGAAACACTGATCTGTGCTGTTTTTTGGCTTCAGACAGAATTCCACCTCCTCTAGAAACAAACTTTAGCTTCAAATGTGCCGGAGCTCCACTTTAAAGCTCACAAAAGTCAGTTTTGCGTAATATCGGACCTTTAATTTAACGCCTACACAATCAAACTCCTCTTCTGTAACGTTTTGGACGAAGGTTTGGAGCAGGTTAGACAGACGCACTTATGCAGAGCTGGAGTTTCGTGTTAATCGTTTTTTGGCTTCAGACAGAATTCACCTCTTGAAACGACTTCAGCTTCAGACGAGCTGAGTTCCTCTTTAATGCTTGTTTTTCTCGGTATTTTGAGCTCTAAAACCACCTGTGATTGAATAAATGTAAAGTAGAGCTGTTTAATGTCACACTGTGGAACATTCCAAGCAGCATCGACATATCCAGTGTATAGACACAAGCAGAAAAGTTACACAGTGCAGCTTTAAGTATTTATATTTTTGCTTAAGAATCAATTCTCTGTCCACCACCTGCTTGGAAACGTTATCGCTTTGTCTAGAATGCCCCAGCGTATGGCATTAAACTCATCCATTTCCATGGAGACAGGCCCACAGTGCGTCCAGGCCACGTTACGAGTCAGATCTGTGGAGAGGCGAGCTGTGGGAGTGCATGTTTTTCATAGTATTTTTGAGAGATAAAACACTCATCGGGGAGTAAATGCAACAAAGACGAGTTTAATCCAGGCAAAGCAATAATATCTCCATGGAAACAAGTTTGTGACGAACCGCCTGCCGGAGAAGTTACACAGTGCAGCTTTAACAGCTCCGTAAAGCAGAACTAAGGAGGAGAAGGGGCGATAAAGGCTTTGGTGGAGAGCGGAAAGACGTTCAGCTGCAGAGTTTGTTTACAGGTGTCATGAGCGACCACAGAGTCTCGTTTACAGGTTCAAATCCACTGACAGTTCGGTTTAAAGTCTGTTCTAAATCTAATCTGTGTCTGAAATCACAGCGTTTGGACCGGAGCCTGAAGATAAAGGCGTTAGTCGAGTGTTAGAAGCTCATCTGAAATTTCGCCGTGGCTCATTTCAGGAAATGTCTCCACTTATAAACCGAGGAGCACAAGTCTGTGAACGTCACATGAGGCTGGTTCTTCTGATATTCACAGTTTTATTTTGGTCGATGACGTCGTCCAGAACCTCAGAATGTGAAACAGCCTCAAAACAGGAAGAAAATGATAGAAAACGTTTGTATTTGGTTTGGAAAAGTCTGTGTTATTATAAAATATGAATCAAAAGCAAATGAGTAAAGACTGAGACAGACTTTTCCTCAGCCTCAGGTCGTTTCTCTTCTCTAGTTTTGTGGAGTTTGTCTCCGTCAGCTGAGCAGAAATGACGTCCTATAATTACCACAGAAATAATAATGAAGAATTTTAGAAATAAACTCACACAAATGAAACTGTCACAGCACAAAACAGCACAAACCAAATACAAACGTTTGACATCATTTTCTTCCTGTTTTGAGGCTGTTTCACATTCTGAGGTTCTGGACGACGTCATCGACCAAAATAAAACTGTGAATATCTGAAGAACCAGAATCACAAACTGAACTTTTTGCAGCACAAACGACTGACTCCATTTTGTCGTTTTCGAGCATTTTTCTTCTTCCTGTGGGTCTGACCCCAGTTTGACCTGTAAAAGAATTGTTAATTTCTCCAAAACTTTTTGCAGCACAAACGATGGACACAGTTTATTTGTCGGTTTGTGTTTGATGAGGCGACTTCAGGTTATACAAAGTCATTCACTTAAACCAGGAGTCGGGTCCTGCGGCTCTTTCCTCCTCCTGCTGCGGCTCCTGTGACTTTGGAAAAGAAATAATGAGGATTTAATTACATGTATTTTTATTTTAGTTAATTCATTTTTAAATGTAATTCTACATTTGTAGATAATGATCTTGTAACATTCAAATAAAACGTTTTTTAATATTTTTGTTGCTCAAAATCTGCATCAAAGCCTCTGATGTGCGACACAGATCTGCAGCCTGGACTCACTGCACCTGCAGCACATTTACTGAGGCGTTTGACCCTGTAGGAAAATGATGGACAAATCCAAGAAAAAACAAATGTCTGAAGAAAAGCAGTTTTAAAGCTCCGTGGGCAGATTCAGGTGCACGAGATAAAGTGACGATGAAACAGAAGCAGAAGCATTTTTGGTTCACTGCAGGAGGATAATTTAAGTTTGGATTTTTATTTCCTACAAGCAGGACTCAGACATTTAGTAATAATGTGTTTAAATGCTATGCTAAACGGTGCAGAAAATTAACAGAAAAATCTGAAAATTTTAAGTATTTTAATAGAAAAATCAGCTGAGGGCCAGATTAAAGGTCTTGGAGGGCCGGATCTGGCCCCCGGGCCGCATGTTTGACACATGTGCTCTATCGTCTTTAATACAGAGCAACAGGTAAAAAATAAAAAATCCTCTGCAGTGAGATCCTCATTTTAGGGTTTTGTGGCTCCGGGTGTTTTTTTCTGTGGAGACTCTGAGTGTTTCATGTTTCTGACCCCTGAGTCGCTGAAAGGAAAACCCGGTTTGTTCTCCGTGCACTGTCCCTTTAAGACCCCCTCCATCCCCCTCTTCCCTCTCTCCTTCTCCCTCTGCCATATTTCAGCGTTCTCCTCCTCCGTCCTCCTCACAGCGGTGCACTCGCTCCAGCTCCTCGCTCTTCGTCCTGGGGTAGGTCTTCCTCACGTTCGCTTCTCTCCGTCTGTCTCCTCCTCCTCTGGATCTGCTCTTTTCTTCTTTGTGGATTACAGCTGTTTGTCTGGAACCTTCTCTCCTCTCTTCTCTTCTCTTCTCTTCTTCTCTTCCTCCTCTTTTCTTTTCTTTTCTTCTGGAGATCATTTTCTGTTTTTGTTTGGAGATTTTGCGATTCTCTTCTTCACGTGACGTGTTTTGGACTTCATGACACTTTAGTTGAGGATTCATTTCAGATCTTTCAGTTTTTGTACGTTTTTCTGGTTTTATTTTCTTTTAAAGCTGTACTATAAGCAACTTTTCACCTGCTCGTCTCTATGGTAACGTTACTGCTTTGCCTGGAATGTTCCAAAGTGTGGCATTTAAGACACTGAACTTGACTTTTACTGCCTTAAAACGTGAAAAACGAGCTCATTTCAAATGTTTTTTTTAAGTTATTTATATGTAGTTTCTATGTAGAATCTAGAGCTGTTGATAACTAGCAAGATAACGTGCACTTCCTGCTGGCGTAAGACACATTTTGCTCAGATAAATGGAAGAAAAATTGTCCCTTTTATTAAGTTAAATGCAAAAAAAACGTCTATTTTTATATAATGTTTCATAGACACGTTTAATACCAAAATGTGGAATCCTCCAGTTTAATATTTTTGACATTATAGACTTTTTTGGGTTTTTTTGGATGTTGTTGGTGATTTTGGTGAGATTTAAAGTGGATTGAGACGCCAGAGCAGTTTTCCCGTCTCCTTTCACTATCCTCCTCCTGCTGCGTTGTGTTAATGACATTTCTCCATTACATTTCTGACACAGTTACTGCTACTGCACTACGAACACTACAGATACTATTAGTACAACTGCTTCTGCCGCCGGTATTTGTCAGTGTTGAGTTTTTGACCTGCTTTTAGTGGTGGACGGATGCCAGATTTAGATATATAAAAACTAACTGAGGTATCGAGACATATTCACAGTGACAGTCTGTTTTTTGTCATTTATCTGGACGTGTGGGTTCAGTTTTTCAGTCAGTTGTAGCTGGAGCGGTGGTAAAATTCTTTACTGTGGCTTTATGAGTTTTCAGTGTGAAAAATGATCTGACGAAAGCTTTTTGTCAAAACGTTATTTAAGATTTTTGTTAAAGGCTTGTGGACATCGGCCGTCTGAGTTTACTGTGCATTTCTCCACTTTTCATGGCTGCTCCTTGCATTTCTACAAGACGTTTGGTGTGTGTTTTGTTTCGTCTGTACCTGATTTTAAAGCATAAGTGAGGAACGTGTTTGAGTGTGAACCGCAGTCCCGCCGACTTTCTCCTTTCCACCACTCTGAAAATGCACGAGGACAGAGATTCGTCGCTCTGGAATCGTGTCAGGTTGTCTCCCATCAATTTTAGCAACTGATCTGATTGTGGTGATTATTTTCCCCGATTCAGGGGCCGTTTATACGACAACGGCAACAGGTGGAAAATGCTAAACATTTCTCCAGATGTTCATATCGTTTAGACGCGGTGGCGTTTTAGGGGGTTGAAAACGCTCCAGAGTGGAAATCGTAAATGCTCCATCCTGTCGTCGCCGTGTTTTCGTGGTGCAGAGGTCACGTCACGAACTCGAGTCAGTTCAGGGAAATAAACAAACACGGCAGAACTTCAACCGAGCTGCAAACGCCACAGGACTCGAGTCAGAAACAAGAAACTCTCCACTGATCACACAGAGACACAGAGACACAGAGACGTTCTGAGCAGAGAAGAGATTTCAACACATCACAGAGATTTGTTTTGTGCGGCGGAGAAGCAGCCGGAGAAAGTGTCATTCCACTTTTCTGTTCTGTTTTGGATTGAGGCGCTGAAGAAGAGGAAGTCGAGAAGCAGAAGGGTTAAACTGTGGATGTATAATAAGAGCTGGATAAGCCACGCCCCCTCTGTCTGTGACCCCAGATTGATTTTTGTGTGAAATCAAACGGGCCGTGTTCTTCCACAGCTTTCATAAAGGTTGGATTTTGTAGGATTCTTCTGCATTTGTACAGTATGAACTTGTGCTCTGGTCGATCAGAACTGTGTTTCTGTCGTCACACGTTGGGCTGTGGAAGTAAAACTTTTATGGGCTCATGCGCCAAAGAGCAGAGACACTGAAAACAATGCAGCGCGATGCATCTTGGATTCATCCTCAGGTTTTATTATGGTTCTGTGGGTTATACGCAGTGTTTGAGGTGCAAACTGCATCAACAAACTGCAGGTTTCGTGTCTCCGTGAGCAGCAGAATTCCCCAAAACACTCGAGTAAACGTGGAATAAGAGCGAGAACGAAAACGCACTTTGGTGTTTTTGCTTCAGACGTTTCTGCGTAAACGTGACGTCAGTTTTCATCCAGACGCCAAACGCTTTTGTCCATGGAGATGTCATTGCTTTGTTTGGAATGTTTCACAGTGCGGCATTAAACCTTTCTATCTTCATGGAGACCAAACCAGAGCGAGTTACAGGTCAGATCTGTCAGAAAGTCTGTTTATTTAAGTATTTCTGAGCTGTGAAACCACCTGTGACTGAATAAACATCAGGCAGAGCTGTGACGTATCCATGAAAACAAGTGAGCGGTGGATCCTCCACCAGAAAAGTGAGTTTAGTTTAGTTGAGCCTTTATTTGAAGGGACAATGTACAGAGACATTAAGCTCATAAAAACACAGATGTTCTGCACCAGATTCGAGGTAAACAGCTCGTTTCCATCTGCAGCCCTGATTTACATGAATAAAAATACAAAGAATTTACAAGCAGCAGTTCAGAGACTCACTCACACACAGACAGAAGCACATCTCAGTCACATTATTTACAGGAACATTTGTCTTATAAAAGGCACAATTACCGAGCTCCATCTGAACAACTACAAATAACAATAAGTTTTCCTGTGCAGAAGGAATTACACTGGTTAAAATTCATGATCTACATATTTCTACATGCCACAGAAGCAGAAACAGAAGGTGTGTTGGACTCGAACAGTTCAGTGTCGCAGGTCTGACTGAACACTGCAGTTTGTCTGATGAGTTACACAGAGCAGCTTCAACCAAACGAAAACAGACAGAAAATAAATGTTCAGTCTGGGGTCCTGTGCAAACGTTGGTCCTGGGGGTGAGCGGTGACGGAGCGACGGATGAGGAGGAGGAGGAGGAGGAGTGTGGGTGAGGAGATTTAAGCTCCGTGAATAATTCAGAGGTTTCCCTGATGAATGAACGGCCCGAGCCTGGAACTCATTACTGCCCTCGTGCCTTTGTGCCTCACACTCATTTAACATGCAGATCCGCCATTGATTTCTGCACCATATTTACTGCTCCTCTGCTCAGGGGGTCCGCTGAGGGGGGAGTGTAAAAGCTTCACGGCAAAGACAGAAAATTAATGCTTTCATAAATTAAAAACGACATTAAAATTAAAGGGAACATGTGAGGCCAGTTTCTGCTCTGATGTTTCCTCAGCACAAACTCACCTGGAGCTTCATTTGTTTCACACGTTTAACACACAAACCTGCAGATTTACACCGCGTTCTTCTCTCGAACAGGAAAAAAACACTCTGTTCCACCTCGTGATGTCATCATGCGGTGACACAGGAAGTGCTCCACAGTGGTTTTGAACTCCGCACAGCTTCACTAGAACCATTCGGATCGTTTCATCTTTGGGTTTCATTTCATTCATTTATTTTTTCATGTTTCATTCTTGTAAAATGAACATAAAATGATTGTTTCTTGAATGAAACGGAGCAGAGAGAAGTACAGACACAAAATAAAACATTTCCAACACATTTTTCAAACTCTGCTGAACTAAAGGCAACGAGGAGCTGATAACATGAAAACTACAGCAACGACGTGACTGGACTCTCGGTCACTTAAGAACGAAAAACAATAAAATGGGAAAACATTTCATCTCATTTATTTATTTAAACAGGACATCCATCCATCTTCTCCCGCTTAATCCAGCTGGGTCGCGGGGGCAGTTTGCTGCCCAATCCTCATAGCACCTGACCCCCCCTATGAACTCCTCTGCAGGTGGTGAGCCCACAGGAGGGTGGACATTATGGTCCTTGATGTTAGTTCAGGTGCTGCATGTTTTGAGTTGATGGGGGAAACCGGAGCACCCGGAGGAAACTCATCCAGACACGGGGAGGAACATGCAAACTCCACACAGAAAGGCCCGGGCGACCCGGGGATCGAACTCGCAACCTTCTTGCTGTGAGGCCTGAGTGTTGCCACTCAGCCACCGTGCCACCTATTTATTTATTTATTTATTTAAACGGGACAATGCAGTTAATTAACAAACGAGTGTATGTGGCATGAATGTAAACACACGGGATTTTAGCAGAACGCTCATTTCCATCCTTTGTCCCAAGGGTCTGGGGGCTTTCGGGAATAACGTACAACACAATAAACATTTGATCCGTTTAGACACGACTAGGGCCCGACCGATATGTGGGTTGGCCGATACCGTCTCTTGAAAACAAATCGTTTATCAGCCTAAATCTTGCCGATCTGGACCGATTTTCCTCGTGGATGTTTTCCCTCGTTCTAAAGCTCAGACTCTCTATATTCTGCCCATTTAATCCAGTTCACAGACAGATAAATGTCCTGATCTGTGGCGGGGCATCAGGGTTTATCTGAGGAGTCATGTGTCTGTGTCCGTCCCGCCCCTGAACGCATCACCGTGTGCGTTTGTTTCCAGCCGCAGCCACAGATCCACCTGCACAACACTGAGATTGTGTTGTTTTTGCGGCCGCTCAGTGTGAGTCTGGATTAAAGGACAGTTCTTAGTGCTGATCTGAGAGGAGCCTGTGTGAGGCTGAGTGTTGAAATGTGTCGGTTTGAAGCTCGTTTTGGTTCTTTCTCATTGGTTAGCGATTAGCTGCTGTAGCTCGCACACATAAACAGGCTGTTTTCTCTTCTGTTAGCGACTGTAAAGTGACTCTAGTGGCCGTATATATGTTACTGGACACACACTGATATGGAAATGAGCTGTGAACAGAGGTGTGAATTATCTGCATTTAGCAGATCATTCATTACCGCGGCGCACACGCATTTACCGCTAAAGGCTAACAGCGGTAGTTTACTTACAGAACTTTCTTTACTGGTGAGAATATCGTACAAAAACACCATCAGGCCGAGCGACTCTTTAAATATGACGTAAAGAGGCAGAAGAACAGGAAATGTCGCCTAAACAAACCGACTGAAAACCCAACAGAGCCAAACCTGAGTTTTATAAACAACTGAAAGATTTACAGTGAAGTTTTACATCATAAATATATCGGTGATTATATCAGCAGCTCCAACTCCCATTTTATCAGCATCATATCGGCCGCAACAAACTCCATATCGGTCGGGCCTCAGGTATAACATGACTTAATCGCATGAGAGTCACTTCTGCGTCCTGTTCCTTTAAAGGGGAGGAACTGTATCTATGTTTATGACGAGAAAACCTCGCAGCGTTCGTCTCGTAATCAACACGTTGGCGTTAGAATGGTGCGTTCTGTCCGTTCGTGCTCCTGTAAACCCTGGACTCGGGGTCAGGGAGCTCGTTTGAGTGGCAGCTGCTCCCCGGACGCCCCTCTGACATTTCCCCCTCGTTTGGCTCGCGCTCATTAGCCGACGCCTGACGATCCCGGCTAATTATCCGCCGTCCTCTTCACCATTACTGTGACTGATGCCCCTCCATTTCCCATAATGCAATGCTCTGTCAATACTGCGAGCCTGAGTCAGCGCTCTGGGCCCCGCTGCAGGAAAACCGCACAGAGTTTTGAGTATTCCAAGATATGGGAATGAATATCAATGCGGAGTTCATTTGTGTGTGTTTAAAGGCTCTTACATTTTTACTGTTTTAAAGGGACAGTTCGGGATTTTTGAGTCGCACCAACACTGACTTACCTCCCGACAGCGTCTGAGCCGAGTTCTTCCCGGTTTTGGTGCCGATGAAAGTTTCCTGGAGGCTGGAGTCCTGAAAATAAAGCGTTAATCTGTGTTCATAAGAATGAGACATTTGCGTTACAAACTGTGAACAGTGAAAAAGTCAGACCTCGTAATCGCTCGGTACTGTTTTCTCTCCGGTCGTGTCAATCTGACTATCCACAAACTACAACTCCTCCAAAACCCTGCAGCCCGGATCATCACTAGAACACGCTTCATTCACCACATCGTCGCCCCAGTCCTGCAGCAGCGTCACTGGCTCCATGTTCCCCACCGCGTTCACTTTAAAATCCTCCTCCTCACATTCAGCTCTGTCCACAGCCCAACTCCTTCATGTCTCCACACACAGGCTCAGTCAGGTCCTCCTCCATAACCTCACAGTCCCTCCTGCCCGTTTCAGCACCACGGAGAGCGGGGCTTAACAACCCATCTCCGCTGATCGTCTATTTTTATTTGTATTGCTTTGTCTAATTTCGAAATGAAGTATATTGTTATTATTATTTATTATTATCATCTCTGCGCTGCCTCCAGGTGGCGCCGTGCATGAATCCAACACTTTTTTCAGTCGTTCAGTGTTTACGCTCAGACCGATGACGCCGCGACTCCAGAGAGCGAACTTGGAGGCAGCAGTGATACGACTGGAGAGAAAATAGCACCAAGAGATTCTGAGCTCGGACTTTTTCCCCGTTCACGTTTTGTGACTCAAACGTGTCGCTCTTTTGAACACATTTTGTTTTGAGAAGAAAAAACTCTTTATTTTCATGACTCCAGCCTCCCGGAAACTTTCATCGGCACCAAAACCAGAAGAACTCGGCTCAGACGCTGTCGAGAGGAAAGTCAGAGCTGATGCGACTCTGCTGACGGAGACGAACAGACTCATGTCAGAAACACAGAAGAAGAAGAAGAATATCGTATCTCCTTCTGTCGCTTCTACAGTCTTATATACTTCAGGCTGTAGCTTCTACTTCTTCTACTGAACTACTGAAAAAAGTGTTGGATTCATGTGCGGCGCCACCTGGAGGCAGCGCAGTGATGATAATAAATAATAATACATTTTATTTTGAGGCGCCTTCGTAGACACTCAAGGACACCGTACAAAGACGATTCAAAACAGGCGATATATAAAATACAAAGCAAAGAAATTAGACAAAGTAAAACAAATATAAAAATGGACGATCAGCGAGGAGATGGATGATAATTATGTGGGGCAGGCTTTTCTGAAAAGATGGGCGTTAAGTCGAGATCTGGAAAGTGGTAATGACTGAATGTTCCGGAGGTCTGGAGGGAGGGAGTCCCAGAGACGGCTGAAGGCCCCGCTCTCCGTGGTGCTGAAACGGGCAGGAGGGACTGTGAGGTTATGGAGGAGGAGGACCTGAGTGAGCCTGTGTGTGGAGACATGAAGGAGTTGGGCTGTGGACGGAGCTGAATGTGAGGAGGAGGATTTTAAAGTGAACGCGGTGGGGAACATGGAGCCAGTGACGCTGCTGCAGGACTGGGGCGACGACGTGGTGAATGAAGCGTGTTCTAGTGATGATCCGGGCTGCAGAGTTTTGGAGGAGTTGTAGTTTGTGGATAGTTAGATTGACACGACCGGAGAGAAAACAGTACCGAGCGATTATGAGGTTTGACTTTTTTGTGGAGACCGAAAGACGAACTAAAGATCTGACTTCGATTTCTCTTTTGTTCATTCGCTGCATTTTGTTGATTGATGAAAATAAACGATGACGACTTCCATTTTTGAAGCATTCCGAGTTTACAGTGTTTTTTCCACACTTGCCTCAAACTTTTGCACAGAACTGTACCTCTGCACATGTTTCTGTTGCTCAAAAATACAGTAATTCCTTCTATAAACAGGGACGCCTCTCCACAGGTCTGACCTGTAATGCACAGAGCTGTAACCTGCTCGTCTCCCTGGTGATAAACGGGTTTAATCTACACTGCGGAACATTCTAGACAAAGCAATAACATCTCAGGTGGCCGACCCTCCGATAGAAATGATAGAAAACTGAACAGAAGCGCGTTTTCATTTTTATTTTATTTCTTTCTTTATGTTTCGCTCACGGATCGAAAATGTGCAGCTGGAAGTACAAAAGCGTCGTTTATAATTACACATTTGTGGCAGGAAAGTTGGACTGAAATTCAAAAGCTTTTCCCCCAAAATAAACCGATGAAATATAGTGAGTGTAGTGCCAGATGTGACGCTCAAACCGCGAATGAAACGTTTACGCCGTCGTCTTTTCTGTCGCGCTTTAAAAAACTCGTCACAGATGTGGAGTCGATACCGTTTGGCGCTTTGAAATTAAAATATTTTGTAAAACTTTGCAAAAATTGACTTTTCAGAGCTGTGACGGAGAATCGGCGGAACTAAAGTTGTTTCTTTTCACTATTTACTCGCCCAAAGTTGGCAAAAAAAAGGAAGGAAGTCGTGTTTTGTTTCATTCGCTCATGTTTCACCCCTGAAGATCTAAGGGCAGTTTTAGTACATTTCTCCTCACCTGGATTTTTTTCTTAATGTTGCTTTTCAAACTGCCCCTTTTACCCCTAATGAAGTGTTCTACCTCCTTTTGTTCAGTCCAACCTGTTATTTCACAATCTGCTGCTGTAGTTGTGTCATGAGGCTGTGAGAAAAGCTACAGGACCAGAAATAGAGATGAAAAAAAACAGAAAATAAAATTCACTCTTTTATACAAAACCCACAGCAAACATGTAGAAACAACTTTTTGGACATAAAAATGCTTAATTTAGGGCCTTAGCTACAAAAATGCAAAATCTCAAGTCTGTAAGTAAATTAAAAATCTCCTTATTGCCCTAAAAACAAAAAAAGTGCAGTGGCTCCATGACTTTCCTGGTCCAGTCCTGGAAACAGCTCCTGTCAGGTCCAGGGCCAGAGCCACAGCACTTCTGCATTTCCAGGGTGGAAATTACATTTGGATTTGTTCATTTGGACTGAAATAAACCTTTAAATAAAAATAGAAAGAGATGCACAATTAAGATAAGATCAGATAAGTCAGGACTTTATTGATCTCACAGTGGAGAAATTCAACAGTCACAGTAGCTCCAGGACAGTTTAGTGCAAAAAAAAACGGGGGGAAAAGTGTGATGCAATAAAGATAAACAATAATAAAAATAGAAATAATAATAAAAACAATAATATAAAGTGAATAAGTATATGTACAAAAGTTACAAAGAGAATTGACAGACATGGTTATTGCACAGAGGAGTTGTACAGTCTGACCACAGTGGGCTGAATGATCTGCAGTAGCTCCTTCCTGCACTGAGGGAGGCTCAGACGGTCTCAGCTCCTCCACAGTCTGGTGCAGGGGGTCAGAGGTGGTCAGATAAGCCTAAAGTTCTGCCTGGTTTATCCTGACACATCGGGGAAACTAGTAGAAAAATATTCTGGGGCTCGCTGCATTTTTACTGCCAAATTTCACTCTCAACATGCCCCAAAAGACAAAAAAAAGTCTGTCCGCCTGACAAATGATCATCAAAAGTGAGTCATTTTCAAGCATTTTCTTACATGTATCAGTGCCTCAAATGTGCATAAAAAACTTCCCAAATTTCTAAGCTTCAGTTTAAGCCCAAAATGATGTTTGTATCTAGAGGAGAACAGCTGCTGTGACCAAAGAGCTTCACTGTTCCTCCAGTCGGCACAAAACAGAACTTTCAGGCATTTCCATTTCATATGGGATTAAGAATATTTTCTCATATAAACAATATTTTAAAAGAGTCGACTTATGAACTGCTGAACTATATGAAGGGAGTGAGTTGAGTTGGAGTTGGTCCAGATCAACTCGTGATGGTCCAAGATATAAAATAACAGGAAATAAGAGTGAAAAAAGGAAGCAAAAAACATCCTGGATTAGACCTGGTTTTAGTCCTGTTTTAGTTCTGTTTTAGACCTGGTTTTAGTCCTGATTTAGACCTGATTTAGACCTGGTTTTAGTCCTGATTTAGACCTGATTTAGACCTGGTTTTAGACCTGATTTAGACCTGGTTTAGACCTTGTTTAGACCTGGTTTTAGTCCTGGTTTAGACCTGATTTAGACCTGGTTTTAGTCCTGATTTAGACCTGATTTAGACCTGGTTTTAGTCCTGATTTAGACCTGGTTTAGTCTTGGTTTAAAGGCAGATCTAGAGGACTAAAACCAGGTCTAAAGCAGAACTAAACCAGGTCTAAATCAGGATTAAAAGGGGATTTAACCAGGTGTTGTCCTAATAAACAGAGGCAGGAGGCTCTGGAGTCTGAAGCAGGACACGTTTATTCGCCGTCAGTCTGGGATTTGGTGAACTCGAACACTCGGACTCTGCTTCTGCACGACGAGCTCTGAACAGGAGCTCAGACGAACAGGCTGGAGACGAGGCCGAGGTAAAATGAGACGGCGTCCGGCTTCTGTGAGACGAGTGAACGAGGAAACTGATCACGTTTCAGAAGGATCAGTTCTGTAACAGTCGGAGGAGCAGAGCAAACCACAGAGAGACCGAAGAGTCCTCGATAAAACTGTGCAGGAGACACAAAAGTCCACAACAAATGTAGACAAACTAATCCTGTATATTCTGGATTATAAAGTGCACTTAAGACCCTTTAATTTTCTCAAAGCAACAGTGCGTCTTATGTATTAATTCTGCTTGTGTTTACTGACCTCACACTGATTTTCTGTGGTCCACGGGGCTCAGAAATCTGTCAAAATGTTTCAGTTCGACTTTGTTAAACTACACGGCAAAAAAGGCCTGTTGAAAATGAAGAAAAAAACAAAACAATTTTGAGGTAAAAATGCCTATTTTAAGTGAAATTTTCTGCCAGTGCAGGAAGAAATTTCCACTTACCAAATTTTCTTAAAACAAGACGAAATCTGAATCTTGTTCTAAGCAGAAAACACGAGTTTCAAGTATTTATGGACAGATTTTTCCCCTTATTGGTTTGAGAAGGAAGTTAAAGAGGCTTAACCTGGACTGAGTTAATATAAAAAGTGCTTAGAGATAAGATAAATCAGGATGAAATATCTTGAAACAAGTTTAATTCAAAATGGTCGGTGATGGAACTAAAGTGAATATCAGAGCTTAAATTGTTCACCTCCAAACTCAAATCTTGGATAAAAATGAACCAGAGCTGCTCCCACCTGTAAATAATTGTGTGTAAGTTTTTGAACTATGATTAGGTAAAGGGACAGGAGTTGAACATTAGCGAATAGCATTGTCCCTGTCAAATAAACAAATAAATAATCTCACCTTATTAAGTAAAAAAAAATCGTCAAATTGGTCTTTTAAGGTGAATCTGCTGAATTCAGGTCAGTTTGACTGTGGTAGAAAATCCTTTCTGTGGTGTTTGCAGCTACACAGAAGAATAATAATAATAATAATACATTTTATTTATAGGGCGCCTTTCTGGGCACTCAAGGTCGCCTCACAACAAGTTCATACATCAATATAAAAATATAAACATTAAAACAGTAAAAGCAACAGTTAAAATCTACATTAAAATCAGGCGTATGAAAGGACAGTGCAGCTGTGGTTATAATGAACAGGCCACTTTGAACAGATGAGTTGTGAAGAATGTGTGTGTCTCACTAGTGTTTGCAGAGGGTTCGTCGATCTTCGTTACTGAATCGTTACTGAATCGTTACTGAATCGTTACTGAATCGTTACTGAATCGTTACTGAATCGTTACTGAATCGTTACTGAATCGTTACTGAATCGTTACTGAATCATTACTGAATCGTTACTGAATCGTTACTGAATCGTGACTGAATCGTTACTGAATCGTTACTGAATCGTTACTGAATCGTTACTGAATCGTGACTGAATCGTTACTGAATCGTTACTGAATCGTTACTGAATCGTTACTGAATCGTTACTGAATCGTTACTGAATCGTTACTGAATCGTTACTGAATCGTTACTGAATCGTTACTGAATCGTCAGGTTGTCGTCAGTGCCAGAATTGACGACATCCTGAAGATCAATAGCGACTCAATAACAAAGGCTGGAGAACATTAGCGACGCCTCGGCGAAACTTTACCGAGTGGGTTTTTCTTGGCGACCACGACGAATTTTTTGGACCTTTAAAAAAAAAATCACCAGAGGAAGGAGAACATGACGAACCTTTGTGTTCGTACAGCGACGCCTCGTGAACCCCGGAGATTTCCCCCAAAAAACAGTTTGGCCTCCAGTGTGAAAGAGGCTTTAAAATACAGAAAACTAAACAACAGACAGTGAAGCTAAAGTCTGTTTCTGTTCACAGACTGTTTCTCAGTGTCTGTACGTCCAGGGCAAAGTAAAAAAACACATGACTCATAAAGAGAAATATTTTTTACAAATAAACATATGAAAATGAGTAACAGAAGTGTTCTGACAACAGCAGAGTGATGATCGTTTTCTGACATATTTACCATGAAAACAAATATCACATTATTCTCCTCACCACAGGCACAGCAGGTTCACTTTAATAGTTTTTATTGAAATGACCCCATTGTGATTCTGCACAAAGGCGACGCTGCTCATTTTGCCCTTTACTTTGATGGATATTGCGTTTGCGTTTTAATCTCTGCTTCGTCCGTGTTTATTCTTTATTTCCCCGAATGTAATTTAAACTTTCGAATACAAAAGTCCGAAGATTTGGTTTGCAAATGTCGGCCAACGAGACGACAAATTAAAACGTGTCTCGATAACAAAGCGGCGCCGTGATGAGAAGAGACACGACTCCTGGAGAAGCCGAACTCTGCGTCTGTGCAGGTAACAGTGTGAAGATGAGTTTATTCAAATACAAACCTCCAGCTCCTGCAGCCGGAGGTTCCTACAAATACACCAAATATGAACAAGAATAATACAAACACTACAATTACAAGCAAAGAACAAAAAGAACAAACCATTTGGACCAAGAAGGAGGCAGAATATATAAAGGCTGTCAACGTTAAAGCTTTAATCACCATTAGATTCATGCATCATCCATGACGCGTTTTTTAAAATCGTGATTAAAGTTCTCCAGACTTTTGTCAGAAGTGTTCTGTGCTTTTCCCCACGAAGAACCGAGTGCAGAGAACCTCAGAGCTAATAATAATGAACCAAACTGGGTTCTACTGTCCATCTGCACGACCGGAACCAGAGAACCTCGAGCAGAGAACTGGAGCAGCCCGGACCCGAGGTCCGCAGCCCTGACCCAAGGTCCACAGCCCGGACCCGAGGTCCGCAGCCCTGACCCGAGGTCCGCAGCCCTGACCCGAGGTCCACAGCCCGGACCCGAGGTCCGCAGCCCTGACCCGAGGTCCACAGCCCTGACCCGAGGTCCACAGCCCGGACCCGAGGTCCACAGCCCTGACCCGAGGTCCACAGCCTGGACCCGAGGTCCACAGCCCTGACCCGAGGTCCGCAGCCTGGACCTGAGGTCCACAGCCCTGACCCGAGGTCCACAGCCCTGACCCGAGGTCCACAGCCCAGACCTGAGGTCCACAGCCCGGACCCGAGGTCCACAGCCCGGACCCAAGGTTCACAGCCCTGACCTGAGGTCCACAGCCCTGACCCAAGGTCCACAGCCCGGACCCGAGGTCCGCAGCCCTGACCCGAGGTCCGCAGCCCTGACCCGAGGTCCACAGCCCGGACCCGAGGTCCGCAGCCCTGACCCGAGGTCCACAGCCCGGACCCGAGGTCCGCAGCCCTGACCCGAGGTCCACAGCCCTGACCCGAGGTCCGCAGCCCAGACCCGAGGTTCACAGCCCTGACCCGAGGTCCACAGCCCTGACCCGAGGTCCACAGCCCTGACCCGAGGTCCACAGCCCTGACCCGAGGTCCACAGCCCAGACCTGAGGTCCACAGCGTTATCGCTTTCGCCGCACGGATCCAATGTGCAGAGGACGGAGCTGCTCTGCCCCAGTCCAGAGCACTGGTCCTGAAGGATGGAACAAGGCCAAAGACCAGAACCCGGGGCCCCGGGGCCCTGCGGTGAAGCTCGAGTCTTTATCGCTGTTGCCTGAACCCAGAGCTGCTGGTGTGAAAGGACCAGACTGGAGCCTATAGGCTGCAGAATGACAATTTTAATTTTATTGCCTGGTGTGGACCAAATAATTGATCAGTGTGAAAACGCCCTAAGTCACAGCTCCAGGCTAAACCCCGGAGCAGCGACCGGAGCCACAGCCCAGAGCCTCAGATCAGAGCCTCAGATCAGAGCCTCAGATCAGACCTGTGACGACACACGGCAAAGAAAATAACAAGTCAAACACAGAACTGCTTTACGTTATGGCTTTAAAACTGTCCTGAAATGCAGAATAACACAATTTTAAACATGTAATTCAAGAAGTGATTAATCGTGATTAACTATGGAATTTCTGAGATTAATCGCGATTTTAAAACTTAATGGTTTGACAGCCCTAAAAATAAAAGAATAAAACAAAGAAAACAGGACAAACGAGTCAAAATTCTTCCTCCAAAAATCCCAAACCTGAAGTTGCTTTGTAAAGAGGAGCAGAGGAGTAAAGCGAGGATCAGGAGGGGGAATCGTACAAAATCTATCACCTCCTCATCTCAAAACGCCTCACGGGGTCAAAAGTTCACCGCGCCCCGGGGGATTGTGGGTAAGTGAAAAGTTGTGGTTTCAGCAGTTTTGCGGCGCTAATGGAGCGAGAGCTGATGGGCCCTGACGACCGTTTGTGAAATTCTATTCCAGATCGAAGCACTTTGTTCTGGGAAGAATAAAAAGAAATGAACGAGGAGATTTGTGAGGAGGGCAGCGCGTCGCAAACTGTGGTGCGGGGACTCCAAGTGGTAACGCAGATTATGACAGATTTATTCCAGGTTGTTTCATGTGCCCCCTTTTGGTTTGAAGCTGATATTACAGTCAGACCTTAAAGGGCTCATTTTACTGCATTTTCTGATCTGTTACAACGTTTTTCCTCATCAGAAACAGACCTGGAGTCCTGTTTTCTTTCATTCTTTTACAGAGTAAATTTGTCCTGATTTGCCCCTTTTACCCCTAATGAAGTGTTCTACCTCCTTTTGTTCAGTCCAACCTGTTATTTCACAATCTGCTGCTGTAGTTGTGTCATGAGGCTGTGAGAAAAGCTACAGGACCAGAAATAGAGATGAAAAAACAGAAAATAAAATTCACTCTTTTATACAAAACCCACAGCAAACATGTAGAAACAACTTTTTGGACATAAAAATGCTTAATTTAGGGCCTGAGCTACAAAAATGCAAAATCTCAAGTCTGTAAGTAAATTAAAAATCTCCTTATTGCCCTAAAAACAAAAAAGTGCAGTGGCTCCATGACTTTCCTGGTCCAGTCCTGGAAACAGCTCCTGTCAGGTCCAGGGCCAGAGCCACAGCACTTCTGCATTTCCAGGGTGGAAATTACATTTGGATTTGTTCATTTGGACTGAAATAAACCTTTAAATAAAAATAGAAAGAGATGCACAATTACACACACCAAGATGTGTCATTTTCCATGTGTGTGAGAATTAACTCCACTTAGAGCGACTTTTTCCCTCGTTATAAACACACACAGTCAGAGGAGTCGACCATCTTGACTCACTTCACTCTTTGGCAAAGTTTGGCTCCATCAAAATGGACGGAGCGCATGAGTTTGGGGAAAACAAAGTTCCTGTTGGACACTCGTTTTGCTCCCGTCATCACACAGCGTGAGTGTGACGTAGGATAAAGCCGCAGAAATGTACGGAAACCTCTATGTCTGCACTTTCAGAGGGGAAAAGGACGTTTCTGTCTTTTACACTTAGAAAGTTCTGCGGTTATAGAAACATATTCCTCTGTGTCGTGGACGATGTCGTAGGTCTTGAAGGTTTAACACACAAACCTGCAGATTTACAGTTCTTTTCTCAAACAGGATCAATCAAACTTTATTTATGAAGCACTTTTCATACAAAAATGTAACACAAACTGCTTTACCATGATTAAAAACAACAATTCAGTCCTGTTCAGTCCTGGTTTAGTCCTGGTTTAGTCCTGGTTTAGTCCTGGTTTAGTCCTGGTTTAGTCCTGGCTTAGTCCTGGTTTAGTCCTGGTTTAGTCCTGGTTTAGTCCTGGTTTAGTCCTGGTTTAGTCCTGGTTTAGTCCTGGTTTAGTCGTGACAGAAAATAAAGGAGAAACAGTGAATGACACAAATATACGAGGCTCCTGATTCCCTCTGACCTCAGCGGACGTCGTGTCGTAAACCACCGAGTTTTATTTACCCCCTTCCCCCTTAAGTGAAAATTTCTTCCTGCACTGGCAGAAAATTTCACTTAAAATAGGACATTTTTACCTCTAAATTTATGTATTTATTTATTTCTTATTTTCGATTGGCCTTTTTTGCGGCAAACAACTTTTTGTACTTAAGAAACAAAATCTAATGTGACTTTCCTTTACTTTTCCTTTACTTTTCCTTTACTTTTCCTTTACTTTTCCTTTACTTTTCCTTTACTTTTCCTTTACTTTTCCTTTACTTTTCGGGGGCCTGGATTTCGTCGTGTCTAAAGTTTTGATCCTTTTTCCTGGACCTGTTCTCACCTACAGCAAACGGACACTTTTTTGTTGTTTTTCTGTACAAAATTGTGATAAATTAGTGGTGAAAACCCTTAAACAGTCTGACACGGGCCCTTTAATTCCCCGAGTGCCTGTCGGAGGATCCTGTTGTGCTCCTTCGTTTCTCTTCGGTTTCCTCCTTATTTGTTTTATCGTCCGTCCAGCTGCAGTTTATGTTCCCGTCCACATAAAACTGTCCACGTGCCGTAAAATGTGAAAGCCTTTAGACATGTTGAGTTTATGATTTTTGGTCGGGACGACGGTAAAACATCCACTCAAAGGGACAGGAGGTTTATGAGCTTCAGAGGAGCTGAAAGGTCCAACAGCAAAAAGAGACTCACAGGATCCAGGAGAACGTTTCCTCAGGGTTTGAACTGATCTGGAGCTAAACCAGGACTAAACCAGGGCTAAACCAGGGCTAAACCAGGGCTAAACCAGGACTAAACCAGGGCTAAACCAGGACTAAACCAGGACTAAACCAGGACTAAACCAGGTCTAAACCATGATTAAACCAGGACTAAACCGGGACTAAACCGGGGCTAAACCAGGGCTAAACCAGAACTAAACCAGGACTAAACCAGGGCTAAACCAGGGCTAAACCAGGGCTAAACCAGGACTAAACCAGGGCTAAACCAGGACTAAACCAGGACTAAACCAGGGCTAAACCAGGGCTAAACCAGGGCTAAACCAGGACTAAACCAGGGCTAAACCAGGACTAAACCAGGACTAAACCAGGACTAAACCGGGACTAAACCGGGGCTAAACCAGGGCTAAACCAGGACTAAACCAGGACTAAACCAGGGCTAAACCAGGGCTAAACCAGGGCTAAACCAGGACTAAACCAGGACTAAACCGGGCTAAACCAGGACTAAACCAGGGCTAAACCAGGGCTAAACCAGGGCTAAACCAGGACTAAACCAGGACTAAACCAGGGCTAAACCAGGGCTAAACCAGGACTAAACCAGGGCTAAACCAGGGCTAAACCAGGACTAAACCAGGACTAAACCAGGGCTAAACCAGGGCTAAACCAGGACTAAACCAGGACTAAACCAGGGCTAAACCAGGGCTAAACCAGGACTAAACCAGGGCTAAATCAGGACTAAACCAGAACTAAACCAGGGCTAAACCAGGACTAAACCAGGACTAAACCATGACTAAACCAGGGCTAAACCAGGACTAAACCAGGACTAAACCAGGGCTAAACCAGGGCTAAACCAGGACTAAACCAGGACTAAACCAGGGCTAAACAGGGCTAAACCAGGACTAAACCAGGAATAAACCAGGGCTAAACCAGGACTAAACCAGGGCTAAACCAGGACTAAACCAGGGCTAAACCAGGACTAAACCAGGACTAAACCAGGGCTAAACCAGGACTGAACCAGGACTAAACCAGGACTAAACCAGGACTAAACCAGGGCTAAACCAGGACTAAACCAGGACTAAACCAGGACTAAACTAGGATTAAACCAGTACTAGACCAGGATTAGACCAGGACTGAGTCAGGACTAAATAGGATCTAAACCAGGTCTAAAACAAGACTAAGCCAGGACTAAATCAGAACTAAACCAGGACTAAACCAGGGCTAAACCAGGACTAAACCAGGGCTAAATCAGGACTAAACCAGGGCTAAACCAGGGCTAAACCAGGACTAAACCAGGACTAAACCAGGGCTAAACCAGGGCTAAACCAGGACTAAACCAGGACTAAACCAGGGCTAAACCAGGGCTAAACCAGGACTAAACCAGGGCTAAATCAGGACTAAACCAGGACTAAACCAGGGCTAAACCAGGACTAAACCAGGACTAAACCAGGACTAAACCAGGGCTAAACCAGGACTAAACCAGGGCTAAACAGGGCTAAACCAGGACTAAACCAGGAATAAACCAGGGCTAAACCAGGACTAAACCAGGACTAAACCAGGATTAAACCAGGGCTAAACCAGGACTAAACCAGGGCTAAACCAGGACTAAACCAGGACTAAACCAGGGCTAAACCAGGACTGAACCAGGACTAAACCAGGACTAAACCAGGACTAAACCAGGGCTAAACCAGGACTAAACCAGGACTAAACCAGGACTAAACCAGGACTAAACTAGGATTAAACCAGGACTAGACCAGGATTAGACCAGGACTGAGTCAGGACTAAATAGGATCTAAACCAGGTCTAAAACAAGACTAAGCCAGGACTAAATCAGAACTAAACCAGGACTAAACCAGGACTAAACCAGGTCTAAACCAGTTTCCGTCCTCCATTTGTCTCCTGCTCATGACACGACTGCAGGTCACATCTGGTCGGTGTAGATTTGTTCGGATGGTTCTGCTCACCGTAAGGAGGGTCTGAACAGAGGCTGGGAAAGATCACTAAATTCCTCAAACATGCATGAATGATGATGTAACACCTCTTCAAGCACAGCTGATGGTAGAAAGCTCCAAAAGGTTGATCTTTCATACTAAACTGTAGGTCAGTGGTTCTTCACCGTGTTGGAGGTGCTGAACTCCACGAGTTTCATCTGCACTTTCACTGAACCTTCTTAACTGGAAAAATAAAATGTATTTTTCAAACACAGGTTTATATATTTTATTGGTGCCACGTGTGAATCCATATTCCACAGATTCGTCCGACCACTTTCTTTTTTTGCTCGACAAAGTTCGAAGGGAAAATATGAAGAAAGAAACGACACCGTCACCACAGTCACAGTTTATTACACACACAACATTTCCTGCAGCCAATAACAGCCAAACGTGTCATCACCAAACATCTGAGTCTGACCCTGAACCCCGGGGCTCCGGCCAACACAGGGTAAGAACCACCATCTGAGTCTGACCCTGAACCCCCCGGGGCTCCGTCCAACACAGGGTAACAACCACCATCTGAGTCTGACCCTGAACCCCCCGGGGCTCCGTCCAACACAGGGTAAGAACCACCATCTGAGTCTGACCCTGAACCCCCCGGGGCTCCGTCCAACACAGGGTCAGAACCACCATCTGAGTCTGACCCTGAACCCCCCGGGGCTCCGTCCAACACAGGGTCAGAACCACCATCTGAGTCTGACCCTGAACCCCCCGGGGCTCTGTCCAACACAGGGTAAGAACCACCATCTGAGTCTGACCCTGAACCCCGGGGCTCCGGCCAACACAGGGTAAGAACCACCATCTGAGTCTGACCCTGAACCCCCCGGGGCTCCGTCCAACACAGGGTCAGAACCACCATCTGAGTCTGACCCTGAACCCCCCGGGGCTCCGTCCAACACAGGGTCAGAACCACCATCTGAGTCTGACCCTGAACCCCCCGGGGCTCCCTCCAACACAGGGTAACAACCACCATCTGAGTCTGACCCTGAACCCCCCGGGGCTCCGTCCAACACAGGGTCAGAACCACCATCTGAGTCTGACCCTGAACCCCCCGGGGCTCCGTCCAACACAGGGTCAGAACCACCATCTGAGTCTGACCCTGAACCCCCCGGGGCTCCGTCCAACACAGGGTCAGAACCACCATCTGAGTCTGACCCTGAACCCCCCGGGGCTCCGTCCAACACAGGGTCAGAACCACCGGGTTAAACTGAACCTCAGCTGTGGCGACTGTCAGTCCATCTCCTGTAGAGCGGCGTTTGTGAGCAGAGGTTCTGACGCTGGATCTGATTCTCCTCAGAACGTCTGAGCATGAGGAGCGACTGTGGAGGAGCAGAGCGACGGATCCGAGGAACACACACACACTCACACACACACACACACCCTCAGAGTTCACCGACAGGCTGCAGACGCACTCGAGCTGTTGTGTGTGAAGATGCTGTGTGGAAAATTCTGAAATGTTGGTGTTTTTTCTCATTATTTTTACTTTATCCAATTCAGTCCAGTTTTCCTCTGAAAGCTCCATCGTCAGCAGAGAAAAACATCAACCGAGAGGCTCAGCGACACACACACACACACACACACACACACACACACACTCACACCATGCAGAACTTTCTAAGTGTAAAAGACAGAATCTTCCTTTTCCCCTCTGAAAGTGCAGACATAGAGGTTTCCGTACATTTCTGCGGCTTTATCCTACGTCACACTCACGCTGTGTGATGACGGGAGCAAAACGAGTGTCCAATAGGAACTTTGTTTTCCCCAAACTCATGCGCTCCGTCCATTTTGATGGAGCCAAACTTTGCCAAAGAGTGAAGTGAGTCAAGATGGTCGACTCCTCTGACTGTGTGTGTTTATAACGAGGGAAAAAGTCGCTCTAAGTGGAGTTAATTCTCACACACATGGAAAATGACACATCTTGGTGTGTGTAATTGTGCATCTCTTTCTATTTTTATTTAAAGGTTTATTTCAGTCCAAATGAACAAATCCAAATGTAATTTCCACCCTGGAAATGCAGAAGTGCTGTGGCTCTGGCCCTGGACCTGACAGGAGCTGTTTCCAGGACTGGACCAGGAAAGTCATGGAGCCACTGCACGTTTTTTGTTTTTAGGGCAATAAGGAGATTTTTAATTTACTTACAGACTTGAGATTTTGCATTTTTGTAGCTAAAGCCCTAAATTAAGTATTTTTATGTCCAAAAAGTTGTTTCTACATGTTTGTTGTGTGTTTTGTATAAAAGAGTGAATTTTATTTTCAGTTTTTTTTTTTTCATCTCTATTTCTGGTCCTGTAGCTTTTCTCACAGCCTCATGACACAACTACAGCAGCAGATTGTGAAATAACAGGTTGGACTGAACAAAAGGAGGTAGAACACTTCATTAGGGGTAAAAGGGGCAGTTTGAAAAGTGAAATGAAGAAAAAAATCCAGGCGATAAGAACTGTACTAAAACTGCCCTGTTGTGTTTTGGTTTTATCGACCAGTTAAACCTGTAATAATCGACTTGTGTGTGTTGGATTTGCAGCAGAATAGCTCCTTTAGATGATTGAATAGTTTGGATTTAATACTTGATTTGATCATTTTCATTACATCATATTTTATTTTGTTTCCAAGTGTAGAATATGCTGTGTCTTTGTTTAAAAGGCGCAGAATCCCAGAACCTGCTCCAAGTCTCCAGGGAGAAGAACTGAATTAGTCAATTAAATACAATCAGTCAATTCAAACACTGTCTAATACATGACTAAATACTAAATACTAAATACAACACTGAATACTAAACACAATCAATCAGTTAAATACTGTCCCACTTTAACTCTATGTTTTAATCGTAGTTAATTTGTTGTAAGGGGACATTGAGAGTCCAGAAAGGCGCCTAATAAATTAAATGTAGTATTATTAGTGGTATAAATAAAATATCACTATATTATTTCAGGAAATTCACACATCATATTTTATTTTGTTTCCATGTGTAGAAAATGCTGTAACTTTGTTTAAAAAGGAGCTGTATGAATAACATATCACTGTTTTATAATAGGAAACTCACACTGTCGTCTGTGATATTAGAGTTAATCTCTTAACTCTGAGTGTCACAAATCTGCAGAAAAACATTTGGATCAGTGGATTGGATTAGTGCAGAGGCAGTCGGAACTAGGAACCTTTGGCGAGCATTTGTTTCTAGATGTCGCACATTTGCAACATACACAAATTTATAAAAAATGTTTTTCCTATAGTCAAATTAATCATCTCGACTTAATTTACCATCAACTTAAAGGCAAAAACATGCACAAAACATTTTTTTTAATTATTTTATTATTATAATTTATCTATATAAACTCAGGCGTTAAGGGGTTAAATATTATACACACTGCAAAAAAGGCCCATCAAAAATAAAAAAAAATAAAAAACAATTTTGAGGTAAAAATGTCCTATTTTAAGTGAAATTTTCTGCCAGTGCAGTAAGAAATTTTCACTTACCAAGTTTTCTTAAAACAAGACGAAATCTGAATCTTGTTCTAAGCAGAAAACACGAGTTTCAAGTATTTATGGACAGATTTTTCCCCTTATTGGTTTGAGAAGGAAGTTAAAGAGGCTTAACCTGGACTGAGTTAATATAAAAAGTGCTTAGAATAAGTTGTAATATTGAGATAAGATAAATCAGGATGAATATCTTGAAACAAGTAAAAAATATCTCATCTTATTAAGTAAAAAAATCTTAAAATTGGTCTTTTAAGATGAATCTGCTTAATTCAAGTCAGTTTAACTATGGTAGAAAATCCTTTTTTGTAGTGCATTTATCACTATTTAATGTACAGATTTGAGTGTTTCAATCGTTTCTTTCTCTTCTGCAGTGGGAGTTTTATTTGACAGAAGATTCAGACCTGTGGAAATGAGCTCCTCTGCACAGACTCAGATAAACGAGTGAATAAAGTGATTCTGCAGTGGAGCTTTATTATATGATGGTTAAATTCGATGTCGATATGTTTCTCCTTTAGTCGGAGTTTGAGCAGAACACGACTACGTTATAAGGTGTAAAGTGTCACTGAGTGCAAACAGCATCAAACCCTCTGTAATCCAAAGAAATGTGGAGTAAAGGAAATGCGTAAAATGGTTTATTTGGACGGAGGAGCGTGAATCGATGGACGTCTCTGTCGTTTTAGGCTGCAGGAGCTCAACTTTCTGGAGGTGGAAAGTCACCTGCACAATTCAGTAGAAATTAAATGTAAAAAAAACACACTTAGAAACATTCTCCACTGACATAAGTAAGTTTTATTTCGTGATGTGAAAGATTACAGCCAAAACGAACAACATTTCCCTGAAAACGAGCAGGAGGAGGCCCTAGTCCAGCAATAAAAGCATAAAAAATCATTTATTTTTGTCTATTATTGGCAAAAAAGTGACATACAGCAGATTTAATGTTCATTTTAGGTAAAGTCTAACCCGTCGTGTGACTTTAAACATCTTGATAAGTGAAATGAGTGAGAGTCGTGTCTGTTGCCTGAAGTTTCTCAAAGTATAATTAATAGTTTTTCATGTGTATTATCCGTCCATCTGACCTCCTCCCTCCTCTCTCTTCCTCTAACTCCTCCTCTCTTTCCGAGTGCTTATTTCATCCCGTTGTTTTCGTGTTGATGATGAATGAGTCCAGTGTCTCTCATCCATCTTCAGAGCAGCTCCATCTCTTCTCCCTCCATCCCACACCTCCGACCACCACCGAAAAGTACCATTTACTGCGTTTGTTTGGCGGAGCCGTTCTCCCGTTGCCTGATTTTCAGTGAGGACGAGTCTTTACCTGTTTTAACTCCTGGACTTCCTCACGTTGGTGCAAGAACCTGTGTAAACGCCTCCCGTCAAACACAAACCTACGCAAAAACTATGTCAGTCATTTGTGCTTCGTTTGTGCTGCTTTAGTTTTGGAGAAATTAACTATTCTTTTATACGTCAAATTGAGGTCAACCAGCGCCCAGGAAGCTTCAAAATGTAATGTTTTCTGTGTTTAACTGATTTAGTCTTATGTTTTTGCATGCTAAATGTCGTCATCTAGTTGCTGCTTTAATTGGCTCTTTTAATAATAATAGTAGAAGAAGAACGTTAAACAGGAAGTTGTTGTTCGGGCCTCACTTCAACAAAATGGCCGCTCTTCCGTTTCTTCTCTTTTGGAGTTTAAGCCTCGTCTGTGAGTATTTCATGGTGAAACAGAATTATAAACCTGTACTGTTGGCTTTTATGATTGAAATGTATGAGTTAACACGTTTTTGGTGCGTTATTGTTATGTAAATTAGCCCGTTATACATATGCTAATTTGCGTTGCTAACCGTTATGCTAACTGCTTAAATTCACTGACTGTAACTTTCACCTCCGTGAAGTCGCCCCATCAAACTCAAACCTACACAAAAACTGTGTCAATCGTTTGTGCTGCAAAAAGTTTCGTTTGTGCTTTAGTTTTGGAGAAATTAATGATTCTTTTACAGGTCAAATTGGGGTCAGACCCACAGGAAGCTTCAAAATGCTCAAAAACGCACAAAATGGAGTCAGTCGTTTGTGTGATTCTGGTTCTTCAGATATTCACAGTTTTATTTTGGTCCAGAACCTCAGAATGTGAAACAGCCTCAAAACAGCAGAAAATTACAGAAAACGTTTGTATTTGGTTTGTGCTGTTTTGTGCTGTGACAGTTTCATTTGTGTGAGTTTATTTCTAAAATTATTCATTATTATTTCTGTGGTAATTATAGGACGTCATTTCTGCTCAGCTGATGGAGACAAACTCCACAAAACTAGAGAAGAGAAATGACCTGAGGCTGAGGAAAAGTCTGTGTTATTATAAAATATGAATCAAAAGCAAATGACTAAAGACTGAAACAGACAGCAAACAAAAAGCATGTTATAACGATCCATATGTGATTGTTATTTTTCATGCTCTGACGTCCTATCGTACGGCCTTGTTTTTATTTAGTGGTAAAGCTGCGCCCTCTGTCCATGAGGTGTCCTGGGTTCACTTAACTAACTGGGTTCACTATTTTTGTCTTTATCTTATTGTATTTATCTTGTCTTATTTTAGAAAATTTGATTCTAACGACATGCTCTTGGTCAGTTGCATCTGTCACGAAAAAAAACTTTGCCCTTGGGGATGAATAAAAGTCATTCTGATTCTGATTAAATGGTTTGAACGCGGCTCGTTCACTGGTCAGAACTTTTGGTGCAGAAACCAGCACCAGCTCCGTTCTGGCCTGAAAACAGCTTTTGTGAACTGTTGGAACCAGATCTCAATTTTCCAAAGAAGTAAATGTTCTTTTCCCTCCGTGTTTATGCGTTTCCACTGGGGGTGGGACGAGATGCAGTTTCCATAAGACGAGACGAGGAACAGGTTTTACTTTCACTTTGGGAGAGATCAACAGTTTGTGCGTTTGTGATGAGGAAACGACGTTATAACACACAGCAGATCAGAAAATACAGGCCCTTTAAGAGTAATAAAAGTGTCTGAGTGTGAAACCGTTTGTGTTTCACTTAAACCAAACCATAAAGAAGTGAGAAGGATCTGAAACCTCCTGAAGTTCTTCTCATTGTGCAGTCGTAGCGTTTAAAGTGCCTGTGTCAGCTCCAGACACTCTCCAGCCCACACGAACACATCGATTCCTGTCTCTGGTGTGGAGGAGGTTGTGGGTTTGACTCCTGATGTCTGACGAGCAGAGTTTGCATCTTCTCCCTGCGCGCAGCACATTTATGTCTTATTTTAAGTGCAAAAAGTTGTTGTTTTTCTTCTCTGAGTGTCGCTGTAGCTGCATTTTCATATGGAGAACTCAGGGCAGTTTAAGTGAATTTCTCCTGGCCTGGATTTTGTTCTTCATTTTGCTTTTAAAACTGCCCCTTTTACCCCTAATGAAGTGTTCTACCTCCTTTTGTTCAGTCCAACCTGTTATTTCACAATCTGCTGCTGTAGTTGTGTCATGAGGCTGTGAGAAAAGCTACAGGACCAGAAATACACATGAAAAGAGAAAATGGCACAGCAAACATGTAGAAAAAACTTTTTGGAAAAAATAAAAATAAAAAATAATTTAGATTAATTTAGGGCCTGAGCTACAAAAGTGCCAAATATCAAGTCTGTAAGTAAATAAAAAATTAGTGCTGTCAAGCGATTAATTTTTAAAATCAGATTAATCACACTTTAGAATTTTGATTAATCACGATTAATCACAGTTAATTATTCAAAAAAAGACCCAAATATTTGGACAAAAATGTAATTTATTTTCAAAAAGCGATGATATTGACATGTTTCTATCACTGTAGTTTTGTTGCCGTTGTTTGTCGTGCTTCATGTTCGGTTTGTTGCAGTATTGTCGTTTCTGCCGCTGAATCAAACCCGTGTTTCCCTTTAAGACGGTGTGTTAAACTTGTGCTTCTGTGGACAGAGAGTTCATCACTGCGACATCTGCAAACTCCCTTAGTTTATCTAAAGTCCCGTGGGGCAGTTTTTTGCAGAGAAATTTGCCCTGAGCCCCAGTCACCGTCTCATCTGTCGTCTTCACATCCGTATGGACCTGATCACTGACCTAATAACCTGCGCCGCCTTCAGGACCATCCGCACTTTAACAGAGGAGCGTTCACAATAAACTGTGGGATTAATCTGCATAAAAAAACACATTAGTGAGATATTTTTTTTTACAAAAGTGCAGTGGCTCCATGACTTTCCTGGTCCAGTCCTGGAAACAGCTCCTGTCAGGACCACGGCCAGAGCCACCACACTTCTGCATTTCTAGGGTGGAAATTACATTTGGATTTGTTAATTTGGACTGAAATAAACCTTTAAATAAAAATAGAAAGAGATGCACAATTACACACACCAAGATGTGTCATTTTCCATTTATGTGAGAAAAAACTGCGCTTAAAGCGTCTTTTTCAGTTGTTATAAACACACACACATTTTATTTTACCATTTTGTACATAAATAAATTCCTGTTCGTAGTTAACATCGACATGGAGCCCAGCAGGTGGTGCAGGTTACACAGAGCACCTTTAAGTAAACATGTTAAAATACCCATTTAAAACTGTACTTAAAGAGTAAAAAGTAAAAGGATTTCATGCAGATTCTGTGATCTCATAAAGTTTCATATGTAGTATTTTTGATAAAGTTTTGTGTTGAATTTTGTTCAACAGAAAAAAACTGAATTAATCTGTATGTTTTCTGGCGAGCTGTTTTTATTTGTATACTTTTGTTTGCTTAAATTATGAACTAAAAATGAATCCTCAGCCTTTTCAGAGGGTTTTAAACGATAATAAAAATACTTTTTAGTCCTGTTAAAAAATGTAGTGGAGCAGAAAATACAAACAGCTTCTCTCAAATGTAGTGAAGTAAAAGGAAAAAGTATTTACTGTAAAATCTACTTAAGTAAAGTACAGATCCCTAAAATGTTTACGTAAAGGTTTTTAATAGGGGTCTGTCACCTTCTTGTTTCTATGGATACGTCATTGCTCTGCCTGAAATGTTCCACAGTGTGACATTAAACAGCTCGACTTTACATTTATTCAATCACAGATTTTAGAGATTCAAAAAAAACACCTAAAAAAACCTAAATCCATAATGATAGAAAGGTTTAATGCTGCACTGTGGAACATTCCAGACAAGGCAATCACATCAGAAAAGTTACACAATTCACCTTTAAGTCCACTTTAGTCCACTTCTTTATACGTCTGTGTTTACCCCACACATTTTTACACTTTCTTACATTTTAATATTTTAGTTTCACATTTATTTGATTTATTTTGTTTCATATTTTCAACAATGAAAGCAAATCTGACGTGACATTTCCGGTTACGATCTGAAGGATTTTAAACAGAGGTGTTTTTGAAGTCGGAACAGCCGAGTACAGATGAAAGCGGCGAGACAAAAGCTTGCGGCGGTCGGGAACTCCTAATGCACTGAAATGAGGAAAATCGCTGCTCGTCTTTTCACTGTAAAGTACGACCCTAAGAAGATAAAAGCCGGTGTAATGTGGCGTCATTTAGATCAAAAAAGAAAAACAAATTATAGAAAGTGCAGCATTGTATTTCAGATGGAACAAAACACAACTTGCTGTGCACTGTCCATGGTGCTTAAGTTTCAAACCAGCTCTAAGATAAAAAAGTTCTCTGATAATCCAAGACGTCTGTTAAAGCAGCTCTGTTTTCTATGATTTAAGGCGCCTGGTTTTTACTGTCTTAAAAGCTCGAAAAGCAGGAGTTGTTCATTTTAAACCGTTTGCAGTGGTTCAGAATTATTCCTCACTTGCCCTGTGCACTCTGAGCATCCTAATTATCCACCACGATGAGTTTAAAAGTGCTAGTGTGGCGGGACAGCCTACAGACGCGCTCTGCTCTGGTTTAGTCCTGGTTTAGACCTGGTTTAGACCTGGTTCAGTCCTGGTTTAGACCTGGTTTAGACCTGGTTTAGACCTGGTTTAGTCCTGGTTTAGACCTGGTTTAGACCTGGTTTAGTCCTGGTTTAGTCCTAGTTTAGACCTGGTTTAGATCTGGTTTAATCCTGGTTTAGTCCTGGTTTAGACCTGGTTTAGTCCTGGTTTAGTCCTGGTTCAGGTCTGGTTTAGACCTGGTTTAGACCTGGTTTAGTCCTGGTTTAATCCTGGTTTAGACCTGGTTTAGTCCAGGTTTAGTCCAGGTTTAGTCCTGGTTTAGTCCTGGTTCAGTCCTGGTTTAGTTCTGGTTTAGTCCTAGTTTAGTCCTGGTTTAGACCTGGTTCAGTCCTGGTTTAGTTCTGGTTTAGTCCTGGTTTAGTTCTGGTGTGATCTTTGTTTAGTCCTGGTTTAGACCTGGTTTAATCCTGGTTTAGACCTGGTTTAGTCCTGGTTTAGACCTGGTTTAATCCTGGTTTAGACCTGGTTTAGTCCTGGTTTAGACCTGGTTTAATCCTGGTTTAGACCTGGTTTAGTCCTGGTTTAGTCCTGGTTTAGACCTGGTTTAGTCCTGGTTTAGTCCTGGTTTAGTCCTGGTTTAGACCTGGTTTAGTCCTGGTTTAGACCTGGTTTAGTTCTGGGTTAGTCCTGGTTTAGTCCTGGTTTAGACCTGGTTTAGTCCTGGGTTAGTCCTGGGTTAGTCCTGGTTTAGTCCTGGTTTAGACCTGGTTTAGTCCTGGTTTAGTCCTGGTTTAGTCCTGGGTTAGACCTGGGTTAGACCTGGTTTAGTCCTGGTTTAGTCCTGGGTTAGACCTGGTTTAGTCCTGGTTTAGTCCTGGTTTAGTCCTGGTTTAGTCCTGGTTCAGTCCTGGTTTAGACCTGGTTTAGTCCTGGTTTAGTCCTGGTTCAGTCCTGCTTTAGTCCTGGTTTAGTCCTGGTTTAGTCCTGGTTTAGTCCTGGTTCAGTCCTGGTTTAGACCTGGTTTAGTCCTGGTTTAGTCCTGGTTTAGTCCTGGTTTTATGTTCAAACACAGATTAAACCCTTCTCTCTCTCAGTTTTTCTCTGCCCTCAGGATCCTCGGGGTCTCGGGTCGTGAACGTCACGTTTATTTGATTCAATAAAATGTGACCAATCAGATTTGAGCTCCCCTCTGTCGCCGGGCGGGTCAGGGCAGACAAACACAAACACAGACACTTACAGACTCAATTACTGCGACTTTTCACCTTCGTAACTTTTCTGCAGCTCAAATCTTTTTCCAATAAAAACGATTCTGCTCCAGAACGCAGCGTCAGATCTTTCCCTGTTCCCTGCGCGAGTTTAAAATGAAAACTTAGAGCCGAAGAGAACCAAAAACAAGGCACAGAGACTATAGAAAATGGGAAATTATTGCTACGGCATATTTAGTTGTGAAGAGATATGTGTATAATCAGGACCAGCCTATTTCCCCCAAAACAACTGAGTAAAATCCCTGTTTGTTTGGGCTCTTTGACAACAGCCACGAGTCTGACAAACCAAACGCTCTGGTTCACTCATTAAATAATAATAAAATGAAAGAAAAGTTCTTCTCCGGGACACAGCCCGGTGTGTACAGAGGTAATATCAGGGCTGTTTGTATTTTTTTTGGGTTTATTAAATATATTTTTTTTTGCGTTTGCACACTTAGAAGATTGTTAAAGTAGCATTGGTACTTGGCATTCACAAGTACAGGAATGATTGTACTCTAAAAAAGTGGAATCGGTGCTTCCCTAATTACGTCCGTCACACAGAATCAGGTCTGAAATAAAACTAACCTCGTGTCGCCTGAATCGTCTCATGTTGAGGGACTATTTTCTCTGATTAACAATATAAAATTACGCACAAAATGAATTACTAACATAAAAAACATGTCTTTATTCGTATATGTTCATTATATAAATCTGCTTTTATTTCTTCACTCCATATGAAGTGTAAAAAGTAAATGCTCCTCTGCACCGCTCTGCACTTCCTCTGCACCGCTCTGCACTTCCTCTGCTCATTCTAGACTCTGAGGAATAATGTGTCTGCAAATACAAGGACTGGAGGGAGAGTTAAACGAGTGTCTCCACACGTCTCCAACACTCTGGAAATGAGGAACTGTGAACAAAACTCACACCTGTCCCTTTATAAACACAACATTCACAGTCTCCTCGTGCGTTTCTTGTGTTTCAGATCTGTCCAGCGGCCGAACCGTCAGAAACACGATGTCTCTGAAGCTCCAGACCAGCAACATCACCAACAAAACTGACCCCAAGTCCCGAAACTCCCGCGTGTTCATCGGGAACCTGAACACGGCGCTGGTGAACAAGTCGGACGTGGAGGGCGTCTTCTCCCCGTACGGCCGGGTCCTGGGCTGCTCCGTGCACAAAGGCTACGCGTTCGTCCAGTACGCCGGCGAACGCCAGGCCCGGGCGGCGGTGGCGGGCGAGAACGGGCGGGTGCTGGCCGGGCAGACGCTGGGTGAGCCGCGTTTGAAGCCACGCGTTATTTTCTGATTTATTTGCAGTTCTAATGTCGTTTCCTCGTCACAGACACACCTGGAGTCGTGTTGTCTTTCATTCACACATTTTACACACAAACCTGCAGATCACAGCTCTCCCCTCAGACACAAACGCTCTGCTCCACCTCGTGATGTCATGTGGTGATACAGGAAGTGCTCCACACACCTTCATTAGAGGCGCGTGTGGATGATTTCAGAACGAAAACTTTTCCAAACAAACGGTAAAAGAGTCGTTCCGCCTAAAATCACCCAAATTCTCAGAATCTTCCCAGGTGACGTCTCAGATTTTGATTACCGTAAATTCCGGACTACAGAGCGCACCCGATTAAGAACCGCATGCTCAGATTTATGAAGAAAAATCAATTTTGTAATTATATGAGCCGCACCATATTATAAACCGCTGGCCAAAGACTAGGCGGGGGGTTCACTTCTGCGTCCCCGCCGCCTGGAGCGCCTCCGGGATGGGCCGCGGACGCGGTCCCCTGCTGAACTCTGGGGACGGACTCGCTCACTGGTGACACTTGGGACACACACGCGCCACAGGCACTTACACACCTTCACACACTTGGGACACACACACGCGACATGCACATACACACCTTGGCGCTCTGGGAATAAACCACGGTAGCGATCGCTTTAGCCTTCAGTCTGATTTGTACAGCGGAAACACCGCGGCCGCCTGCTCTTTGCGTGTTAACCCAGTCCTCCAGAAAGTTTTCAGGCTCAGGCCATCTGCTATGGTTACCTCTGAAAGCTTTGGTTGTCTTTTTACACTGGCTCAGTTCTTCTTGCTGGAGCCTCCACCTTCGCACCATCTACTCGTTTATGCCAATTTTACGGGCAGCAGCTCGATTTCCTTCTTTAACTGCCAGAGTGATCGCTTTTAGTTTAAAAGCTGCATCATATGCTTTTTGTCTGGTATCCTCCATGTTGATGAGGGTTAGCAGAAAGACTGAAATAAGGAAGTTGTGATTAATCATACAATTTCATTGGACCTCAGTGAACTACTTATTCATTTTATTGGTCCATGTTTTTCCCGCGATGAAAAAAATAAATAAAAAAGCCGCTTCATATTACACGCCGCAGTGTTGAAAGTGTAGAAAAAAAGTAGCGGCTTGTGATCCGGAATTTACGGTACATGTTTTTTTGAGATCCTTCACATGTAATGAACACATGTAATGAACACATGTAATGAACACATGTAATAAACACATGTAATAAACACATGTAATGAACACATGTAATGAACACATGTAATAAACACATGTAATGAACACATGTAATAAACACATGTAATAAACACATGTAATGAACACATGTAATGAACACATGTAATGAACACATGTAATAAACACATGTAATAAACACATGTAATGAACACATGTAATGAACACATGTAATAAACACATGTAATGAACACATGTAATAAACACATGTAATGAACACATGTAATGAACACATGTAATGAACACATGTAATAAACACATGTAATGAACACATGTAATGAACACATGTAATGAACACATGTAATGAACACATGTAATAAACACATGTAATGAACACATGTAATGAACACATGTAATGAACACATGTAATGAACACATGTAATAAACACATGTAATGAACACATGTAATAAACACATGTAATGAACACATGTAATGAACACATGTAATGAACACATGTAATAAACACATGTAATGAACACATGTAATGAACACATGTAATGAACACATGTAATGAACACATGTAATAAACACATGTAATGAACACATGTAATGAACACATGTAATGAACACATGTAATGAACACATGTAATAAACACATGTAATGAACACATGTAATGAACACATGTAATGAACACATGTAATAAACACATGTAATGAACACATGTAATGAACACATGTAATGAACACATGTAATAAACACATGTAATGAACACATGTAATGAACACATGTAATGAACACATGTAATAAACACATGTAATGAACACATGTAATGAACACATGTAATGAACACATGTAATAAACACATGTAATAAACACATGTAATGAACACATGTAATGAACACATGTAATGAACACATGTAATGAACACATGTAATAAACACATGTAATAAACACATGTAATGAACACATGTAATGAACACATGTAATAAACACATGTAATAAACACATGTAATGAACACATGTAATGAACACATGTAATAAACACATGTAATGAACACATGTAATGAACACATGTAATGAACACGTGTAATAAACACATGTAATGAACACATGTAATAAACACATGTAATGAACACATGTAATGAACACATGTAATGAACATAATGAACACATGTAATGAACACATGTAATGAACACATGTAATAAACACATGTAATAAACACATGTAATGAACACATGTAATGAACACATGTAATAAACACATGTAATGAACACATGTAATGAACACATGTAATGAACATAATGAACACGTGTAATAAACACGTGTAATGAACACGTGTAATGAACACGTGTAATAAACACATGTAATGAACACATGTAATGAACACGTGTAATAAACACATGTAATGAACACATGTAATAAACACATGTAATGAACACATGTAATGAACACATGTAATGAACACATTTAATGAACATAATGAACACGTGTAATAAACACGTGTAATGAACACGTGTAATGAACACGTGTAATAAACACATGTAATGAACACATGTAATGAACACGTGTAATAAACACATGTAATGAACACATGTAATAAACACATGTAATGAACACATGTAATGAACACATGTAATGAACATAATGAACACATGTAATGAACACATGTAATGAACATAATGAACACATGTAATAAACACATGTAATGAACATAATGAACACATGTAATGAACATAATGAACACATGTAATAAACACATGTAATGAACATAATGAACACATGTAATGAACATAATGAACACGTGTAATAAACACGTGTAATGAACACGTGTAATGAACACGTGTAATAAACACATGTAATGAACACATGTAATGAACACGTGTAATAAACACATGTAATGAACACATGTAATAAACACATGTAATGAACACATGTAATGAAGACATGTAATGAACATAATGAACACATGTCAGGTTATCAGCTCTAACTCCTGATCCTGTTTTGGTGGCGAGAGCTTTTTGGGCTTTTTCTCATTTCCACAGAGCTGTAGCTCAGCAGTGCTGCATGTGCAGGGCTCACATTAGGTCTGTTCAACATCTACCACCCGTGTTTTCAGCACCTAAACTGTCCTTGACGGTTGGTATGTGTAACTGTCCTCGATGGTTGGTATGTTTAACTGTGCTCGATGGTTGGTATGTTTAACTGTCCTCGATGGTTGGTATGTTTAACTGTCCTCGATGGTTGGTATGTTTAACTGTCCTCGATGGTTGGTATGTTTAACTGTCCTCGATGGTTGGTATGTTTAACTGTCCTCGATGGTTGGTATGTTTAACTGTGCTCGATGGTTGGTATGTTTAACTGTCCTCGATGGTTGGTATGTTTAACTGTCCTCGATGGTTGGTATGTGTAACTGTCCTCGATGGTTGGTATGTTTAACTGTGCTCGATGGTTGGTATGTTTAACTGTCCTCGATGGTTGGTATGTTTAACTGTCCTCGATGGTTGGTATGTTTAACTGTCCTCGATGGTTGGTATGTTTAACTGTGCTCGATGGTTGGTATGTTTAACTGTCCTCGATGGTTGGTATGTGTTACTGTCGTCGTGGGTTGGTATGTTTAACTGTGCTCGATGGTTGGTATGTTTAACTGTCCTCGATGGTTGGTATGTTTAACTGTCCTCGATGGTTGGTATGTTTAACTGTCCTCGATGGTTGGTATGTTTAACTGTGCTCGATGGTTGGTATGTTTAACTGTCCTCGATGGTTGGTATGTGTAACTGTCCTCGACGGTTGGTATGTTTAACTGTCCTCGATGGTTGGTATGTTTAACTGTGCTCGATGGTTGGTATGTGTAACTGTCCTCGATGGTTGGTATGTGTAACTGTCCTCGATGGTTGGTATGTTTAACTGTCCTCGATGGTTGGTATGTGTAACTGTCCTCGATGGTTGGTATGTTTAACTGTCCTCGATGGTTGGTATGTTTAACTGTGCTCGATGGTTGGTATGTTTAACTGTCCTCGATGGTTGGTATGTGTAACTGTCCTCGACGGTTGGTATGTTTAACTGTCCTCGATGGTTGGTATGTTTAACTGTGCTCCATGGTTGGTATGTTTAACTGTCCTCGATGGTTGGTATGTTTAACTGTCCTCGATGGTTGGTATGTGTAACTGTCCTCGATGGTTGGTATGTGTAACTGTCCTCGATGGTTGGTATGTTTAACTGTGCTCGATGGTTGGTATGTTTAACTGTCCTCGATGGTTGGTATGTGTAACTGTCCTCGACGGTTGGTATGTTTAACTGTCCTCGATGGTTGGTATGTTTAACTGTGCTCCATGGTTGGTATGTTTAACTGTCCTCGATGGTTGGTATGTTTAACTGTCCTCGATGGTTGGTATGTGTAACTGTCCTCGATGGTTGGTATGTGTAACTGTCCTCGATGGTTGGTATGTTTAACTGTCCTCGATGGTTGGTATGTGTAACTGTCCTCGATGGTTGGTATGTTTAACTGTCCTCGATGGTTGGTATGTTTAACTGTCCTCGATGGTTGGTATGTTTAACTGTGCTCGATGGTTGGTATGTTTAACTGTCCTCGATGGTTGGTATGTTTAACTGTCCTCGACGGTTGGTATGTTTAACTGTCCTCGATGGTTGGTATGTTTAACTGTCCTCCATGGTTGGTATGTGTAACTGTCCTCGATGGTTGGTATGTTTAACTGTCCTCGATGGTTGGTATGTGCAACTGTCCTCGATGGTTGGTATGTGTAACTGTCCTCGATGGTTGGTATGTGTAACTGTCCTCGATGGTTGGTATGTTTAACTGTCCTCGATGGTTGGTATGTTTAACTGTGCTCGATGGTTGGTATGTTTAACTGTCCTCGATGGTTGGTATGTTTAACTGTCCTCGATGGTTGGTATGTTTAACTGTCCTCGATGGTTGGTATGTGTAACTGTCCTCGATGGTTGGTATGTTTAACTGTCCTCGATGGTTGGTATGTTTAACTGTCCTCGATGGTTGGTATGTTTAACTGTCCTCGATGGTTGGTATGTGTAACTGTCCTCGATGGTTGGTCTGTTTAACTGTCCTCGATGGTTGGTATGTGTAACTGTCCTCGATGGTTGGTATGTTTAACTGTCCTCGATGGTTGGTATGTGTAACTGTCCTCGATGGTTGGTATGTTTAACTGTCCTCGATGGTTGGTATGTGTAACTGTCCTCGATGGTTGGTATGTGTAACTGTCCTCGATGGTTGGTATGTGTAACTGTCCTCGATGGTTGGTATGTGTAACTGTCCTCGATGGTTGGTATGTTTAACTGTCCTCGATGGTTGGTATGTTTAACTGTGCTCGATGGTTGGTATGTTTAACTGTCCTCGATGGTTGGTATGTTTAACTGTGCTCGATGGTTGGTATGTTTAACTGTGCTCGATGGTTGGTATGTTTAACTGTCCTCGATGGTTGGTATGTTTAACTGTCCTCGATGGTTG
This sequence comes from Odontamblyopus rebecca, assembly GCA_030686955.1. NCBI lineage: Eukaryota > Metazoa > Chordata > Actinopteri > Gobiiformes > Gobiidae > Odontamblyopus > Odontamblyopus rebecca. Next base: position 42,614,767 of record CM060656.1, on the reverse strand, counting down.
GTATGTTTAACTGTCCTCGATGGTTGGTATGTTTAACTGTCCTCGATGGTTGGTATGTTTAACTGTGCTCGATGGTTGGTATGTTTAACTGTCCTCGATGGTTGGTATGTTTAACTGTGCTCGATGGTTGGTATGTGTAACTGTCCTCGATGGTTGGTATGTGTAACTGTCCTCGATGGTTGGTATGTTTAACTGTCCTCGATGGTTGGTATGTTTAACTGTGCTCGATGGTTGGTATGTGTAACTGTCCTCGATGGTTGGTATGTGTAACTGTCCTCGATGGTTGGTATGTGTAACTGTCCTCGATGGTTGGTATGTGTAACTGTCCTCGATGGTTGGTATGTTTAACTGTGCTCGATGGTTGGTATGTGTAACTGTCCTCGATGGTTGGTATGTGTAACTGTCCTCGATGGTTGGTATGTGTAACTGTCCTCGATGGTTGGTATGTTTAACTGTCCTCGATGGTTGGTATGTTTAACTGTCCTCGATGGTTGGTATGTTTAACTGTCCTCGATGGTTGGTATGTTTAACTGTGCTCGATGGTTGGTATGTTTAACTGTCCTCGATGGTTGGTATGTTTAACTGTCCTCGATGGTTGGTATGTTTAACTGTCCTCGATGGTTGGTATGTTTAACTGTCCTCGATGGTTGGTATGTGTAACTGTCCTCGATGGTTGGTCTGTTTAACTGTGCTCGATGGTTGGTATGTTTAACTGTCCTCGATGGTTGGTATGTTTAACTGTCCTCGATGGTTGGTATGTGTAACTGTCCTCGATTGTTGGTATGTTTAACTGTCCTCGATGGTTGGTATGTGTAACTGTCCTCGATGGTTGGTATGTGTAACTGTCCTCGATGGTTGGTATGTGTAACTGTCCTCGATGGTTGGTATGTTTAACTGTCCTCGATGGTTGGTATGTTTAACTGTCCTCGATGGTTGGTCTGTTTAACTGTGCTCGATGGTTGGTATGTTTAACTGTCCTCGATGGTTGGTATGTTTAACTGTCCTCGATGGTTGGTATGTTTAACTGTCCTCGATGGTTGGTATGTTTAACTGTGCTCGATGGTTGGTATGTTTAACTGTCCTCGATGGTTGGTATGTTTAACTGTCCTCGATGGTTGGTATGTTTAACTGTGCTCGATGGTTGGTATGTTTAACTGTCCTCGATGGTTGGTATGTTTAACTGTCCTCGATGGTTGGTATGTTTAACTGTCCTCGATGGTTGGTATGTTTAACTGTGCTCGATGGTTGGTATGTTTAACTGTCCTCGATGGTTGGTATGTTTAACTGTGCTCGATGTATGTTTGGGGATTTATCGCCTGTTGAAAATGGCCATTTGTGACTTTCTGAACTTTTTTCCTAAAATGTTATGGGCTCTACAGGAAAAGCGTACGGAGCGATCTTCTTCCTGTTTTAGATTTGAGTTTATTGGGGCATTAGTTTGTTGCAGAAGTGGGAGGTCCATCTGATGTCGGGTCTTTGAGGAACAGCTCCACCAAGACAGGTCCGACTCACAAAAACACAAAACAGTCTATGTTAAATCTGACCACGTATCAGGAACTCACACACTTCAGCTTTTTTTTTTAAGTAGAAGGTAAATTATGAACTTAAAAGTTTGCCAAACTTGGAAATAAAATATGTTTTTAACAAAATAATAGTTTTTTGTAAAATGTATAGTCTAAATTGTCATAGGCACTTTAAAGAAGATCAGTTAGAATCTGTGACTCTTCTTTATGTTAGAACTTAAACATTTTAAATCCCAATATTCAGACCTGTGGTGCTGAACAGGAGCTCCGTCACATCATCACAAACGGCTGTGAAACTGTCGGCTCCTCCGATCTACAGCTGCACAACAGAAGGTCACGAGTTCAATCCCGGATCATGTCAGGCTGTGTGGAGTTTGCATATTCTCCCTGTGTCGAGTATCAACCTAAAACGTTCCTGTTTTGAGGTTTTCCGGACAAAAATCTGCTGATATGGTTTGTGTGGATTCTGAAGCGCGGAGCATGTGCTTTTATTACCTGATTTGTAAAATAATCTTGGTTCACAGTTTTTGCTTTTAACAACAACTCTGAAGCCCTGTGAAGAGCAACAGCGCCCTCTGGTGGTAACAACATGGAAGTGCACTCAGAGGCGCTGGGTTTGAAGTTTTTCTGCATCATGATCGACTTTTATGATCATTTCTGGATTTTTTAAATAACCAAAAGCAACAGATATAAACAAAACTAAATCAGAATAAATACTATCAAAAAGCAAGATGAAAAAAAATGATAAAAACAGTTAAACAGAATTATTTTGTCCCAAAATCCCATTTTGTTTTGTTTGTATCTGGATGATAAATGCAGAACACGTGTGACTGGGTCTGTGAACCTCCTGATGTTTGCAGATGATTGTTTTGTGTTCAGCCTGAGCAGTTCTGCAGGAACTACTGAATGTTCTAACTACGGTGTGACCTTTGATATGAAATATAACGCCAGTAAACGTAGAATAATTATTACTTTGTTTATTGTGTCTTTTTTTAAACTCTGGAGTCTGTAATAAAGTTTGATGATGATGAATGTATATATATATATATTTTTTAATCTAATAAATGTGTATTTGTGTCTGTGTTTGTTGCAGACGTCAACATGGCCGGAGAGCCCAGGCCGAGCCGAGCCAAAGCGCTGAAGAGGAGCTCCGCTTCCCTCTACACGTGAATGATTCTTTTATCTATAAAAATCATTTAGTTTAGTCTCATCTTCTGTTATATTATTGTTTTCTTATGATTGTTACTTATTATTTCAGGGTAAATGATTTCCTGATTATTATTATTATCATTATTATTATTATTATTATTATTATTATTATTATTATTATTATTATTATTAAAGCCTTATACATTTTAAGCCAGGCCGGATCTGCACTCCTCTCTGTCACCTGTAGAGGGAGTCAGACACTAAACAAACAGAAAATAAACCCGGTGACAAACAACAAACTCCTGATTTTAAACATATCTTAACACAGATTTACACGTGTCTCCTGGACAGAACCACAGCTCTGCCTCTGACTCTGGGCAAAATAAAAACAATCAAAATAACAGTAGTTGCTGACAGGTTGGGTTCATGCAGCAGCTGTGGTGATTTTATGTGCGGGAGATAAAAATAAGAGACTAAAGCATGAAGATAAAGTGTGTGTTTGTGTGTTTGTGCAGTGGATATGAGCTGGACTACGACTTCTACAGAGAAGATTTCTACGACAGGTGAGAGCCTCAAACAGAATTACTGTCAGTCCATTTTTTCTTAGTTCTTATTTTAATTTTTTAAAGATGGCACTTTAGTTTTTGATGAAAGCACAAAAGTTTATCATTTATGATCATATCAAAATAAGCAAAATGAGAATGAAGAATGTGAGGATTTATTTATTATTTCAGTTGTGGTTCTATGGCTGTCACATCGTTCCCTCTGCGCTCAGGTTATTCGAGTACCGCAGTCACGTGTCTCCTGTGCCCCGGGTGGTCCCTGTGGTCCCGGTCAAACGGCCCCGGGTCCTGCCCCGGGTCCTGCCCCTGCTCCACCGGGTCAGAGGCCCCGGGAAAATACTGAGGAGCAACAGCGTCCGGCCACACGGCCGACTGAGAGGTACAAACAGGTCTAAAGCAGGACTAAAGCAGGACTAAACCAGGTCTGAACCAGGTCTAAACCAGGAGTAAACCAGGTCTAAACCAGGTCTAAACCAGGACTAAACCAGGACTAAACCAGGACTAAACCAGGACTAAACCAGGTCTAAACCAGGTCTAAACCAGGACTAAACCAGGTCTAAACCAGGACTAAACCACGGACTAAACCAGGTCTAAACCAGGTCTAAACCAGGACTAAACCAGGTCTAAACCAGGACTAAACCAGGACTAAACCAGGTCTAAACCAGGACTAAACCAGGTCTAAACCAGGACTAAACCAGGTCTAAACCAGGTCTAAACCAGGACTAAACCAGGTCTAAACCAGGACTAAACCAGGACTAAACCAGGTCTAAACCAGGTCTAAACCAGGACTAAACCAGGACTAAACCAGGTCTAAACCAGGACTAAACCAGGTCTAAACCAGGACTAAACCAGGTCTAAACTAAGGTCAGACATACTTTGCACCTATTCAGAAAAATTGAGCAGAAATAAAATTGATATAAATGTTTAAAGGGCCCATATTTCACGATGTTCTAGGTTCTAATGTTGTTTCCTCTTCACAAACACAACTGCAGGTCTGTTTCTGAGGAAGTAACAACATTCGAATATTTAAGCCTCACAAGAGTCAGTTTAACCTAATATAAAAACCTTTAATATCGTCAATCTGAAACTTTAGTCATTTGTAGACTCACTGTGAGAAAAACTGACTCAGAAACGACTAAAATATGACTCATATATGGTGTTGTAACAGAGGAAATGAGCAGATAAACCCCGCAGTGTTGTAATGTCTCTGTTTTGTCCCAGTGGTGCGAGGCAGCGAGCTCCAGGCCATAAAGACAGAACTGACCCAGATCAAGGCAAACATCGAGGCTCTGCTGGGGAGGCTGGAGACTCTGGAGGAGCTCACCTCAGGAGCAGGTAAAAGGGGCCGTTTAAACCAAAAATCCCCCTCCGTAAACTAGAAAAACAGACGATTATCACAACAGCAGGAAGTGCAGCTTCCGCTCGATGCTTTTCTACGGCAAAATCCCTGCGGAAAAGTGTGTCATGTTTTTGAGCAGCTTCATAAATCTGCCCCAACCCCAAATCTCCATCCAACAAGGAACAAAGAACAGATTCTGTCCATGAAGAATTCAAATTAAAAATCTATTTTGTGACGTCGATATCAGCACAGGCCGAGAGCTTTTGTGCAGTTTAAATGGTCGATATTTAATCTGTGAACATCTGTAGCTTTAAACTGCACAAATCTCTCAGTCTGTGCTCATATCGACATCTCAAACATTGATTTTTAATTTTAATTCTAGAATCTGTCTGAGTGAACAAGTTATTTCTGTTTTGGCAAAGAAGAGAGTTCAATTTGTCAACTGGATAAAAGTTTATTTAGCTGAATATGTTTCGCATCTGGAGGATACTGCCTTAAATCTGTCCGTCAGGGGGAGGAGTTAGACATCAGGAATTACTCTGGAACTAACACCCTACTTGTTTACTGTTTCTATTGTTCGCTCGGCCTGTTGGATGAACTTTTGTCCAGTTGACAAATTGAATTCTCTCCTTTGCCGTGGATTCTACCTGGAAAACTGAGGGATTTTACACACTTCCTAGAATATAAAGCTGTTTTATTCTTAATTTTAGTTCATGAATCTTCATGAAATGTGTTATTTTTTTTATTTTAAGACTAATTTCCACTTGGGAACATTTTTCCATGTCACAAACAGAAGGTTCAGAGATTCTGGACAATTTAGGTCCAAGATCGACTCATTTACATCCAGAAAAATGTCTTTAACTCTGAACACTTGTTTTGTTTGTTTTGTGCATTCAAACTAGTTTAAAAAGAAGTTTAATGCAACAATATAATCTCCATGGAGACGAGCAAAACTAGAAAAGTTACACAGTACGCAGTAAACTGCGAAAAAACAAAATATCCCGAAAAACGAAGCCAAACTAAAGTAAAATATTTCTGCACCTTTCTGTTTTCATAGACTCGCGGAAAGGGGGCGGGGCAGAGGCAGAGGAAGGGGCGTGGCCTGAGGAGGAAGAGGAGGAGTTAGGCTCAAACGCCGAAGATGAAGAAGCCGCGAGTCTGAACAGTGAAGAAGAAGAACGAGGATCCGAAGAGGAGGCGGCTCAGGCGGACGACGGCGCGCAGCCTCAGCACGGCCAAAACCACACGGTACAAACTGGGGGAATTATTTCTGAACATTTGTGCCTCTTTTTCCCCATGGAGATGTTATTGCTTTGTCTGGAATGTTCCGCAGTACGGCATTAAACCTTTCGATCATCATAGAGGCCAAACCAGACCAAGTTACAGGTCAGATCTGTGGAGAGGCGACGCTGCTCAAAGTCAGAATGGTGTTTTTTTCTAAATATTTTTGAGCTCTAAAACCACTTGTGACTGAATAAATGTAAAGTAGAGCTGTTTAATGTCACACTGTGGGACATTCCAGGTACAGCAATGACGTATCCATAGAAGCAAGCAGATGAAGGACCCCGAACCAAAAAGTGACACAGTGCAGCTTTAAAGGAACTGTATCTACCCTCCTCTCTCAGTTTAAAAAAGTGAGGAGGCGACGGGAACTTCTCCGAGTGCCGAGAGCGCGGCTCTGTCAGATACAACACGCTGCAGTGGAAATATCACACGACTGTCGCCTTTTACTTTTGATTCTGAATCTGCCTCTTCTGCTTTTCTTGTCTTGGCGAGTCCCAGATCATTAAATGGAGGGAGAAACGCGCTGGTGAAGTTTGGTTTGATCAGAACTTGAGCCTCAGCTTCAAATATAACACTGCACTTCTGTCTCTGAAGGGTTTAGGTGCAGCTACACAATTATTCTGAATTAGTCACAGTAAAACCGTAAACCCCGGGAAAACGCCGAGAAGGTTTAACGGGATCAAAATGTGGATACTGCCCGACCCTGGTGCATGTTTACGCAGCGTCCCGGTGACTGCAGCAGTCGAGTGCTCATGAGGCCAAAAGACAAACACTTTCATCACAACAGAAGCCAAAAGAAATAAAGTGTAATGATGTTAAATAAAGAGCTGCACTAAACCCGCGCACATACGACCCGCGCACGTACCACCCGCGCACGTACGACCCGCGCACGTACCACCCGCGCACGTACGACCCGCGCACGTACGACCCGCGCACGTACGACCCGCGCACGTACGACCCGCACACGACCCGCGCACGTATGACCCGCACACGTACGACCCGCACACGTACGGCCCGCGCACGACCCGCACACGACCCGCGCACGTACGACCCGCACACGACCCGCGCACGTACGACCCGCACACGACCCGCGCACGTACGACCCGCGCACGTACGACCCGCGCACGTACCACCCGCGCACGTACGACCCGCGCACGTACGACCCGCGCACGTACGACCCGCGCACGTACCACCCGCGCACGTACCACCCGCGCACGTACGACCCGCGCACGTACGACCCGCGCACGTACGACCTCTGAAAACATGAACATCTCCAACATACGCACAGAACAGACTCAGCATCAGCAGAACATCCTCTGTCACAGAGAGAACACTCATATTCACTGAGTCACAGAGAGAACACTCATATTCACTGAGTCACAGAGAGAACACTCATATTCACTGAGTCACAGAGAGAACACTCATATTCACTGAGTCACAGAAAGAACACTCATATTCACTGAGTCACAGAGAGAACACTCATATTCACTGAGTCACAGAGAGAACACTCATATTCACTGAGTCACAGAGAGAACACTCATATTCACTGAGTCGAGTCCTTTAGTCCCACAGAAGCTGAAGCAGCAGCACAAGGAAAGAGCTGCTTTTTTCAGCTCTTACAGTTTATGCAAATGAGCCGTGAGGTTTTAAGTTTAGTTTGTGTAAAACATAAATGTTTAAATCTGCATTAAACTCATTCTGACCTCACACTGATGAGGCTCTGGAGTCAGGACCTTTATGTGTTTAAAGTTCAGTTTATTTATGCAGATTAATAACAGTAATAATAATGATGATAATTTTAATACGTTCCTGATTAATCAATAATTGATCATTAAATCTCTTGACGATCAATTAAGAAAATTTAATCAAAGCCCGTCCCTCATCAAAATGCAAAAGGAAAGTGAGGAATAACTTTGGACCACTGCAAACTGGGGCTGGGACAAGAGACAGGACGAGATTTTGGTATCATTTGTAATAAAAAAAAAACATAATAATAATAACGTAGCGCAATTCATTTCACAATTTTGGCTTCACTGTTTTTATTTATTTCATATAATCCTTTCGTGGTCCTTTCCTTGAGTTCCGCTTTTTGGAACTGCAGCTTCTTCAGACTCTTTTTCTGTCCGAGCCAAAGGTAAATTCAGGAGATCGTTTTCCTCACGTGTTCACAAGTTGCTCAAGTTTTAAGATACAGCTGCTGATCACGACTATGTGCAGTACTTCAGTATTGTGGATATGCAGTACTTGGGAAACTGCAGTATTTATAAATATTTATTGTCTCTCAAATGTTTTTTGTCTAAAATCTGTGTTCTTTCAGGATCACTACTCAACAGAGACGGCGGGAGTTCATCCGTGAGGTGAGTGAGCTTTGGAAAATCAGAAAACTCGATCATCTAGAAGTGCTCTGTTAGCATGCTAGTTGTAGTTTGCTTTATCATGACGGCAAAACTCATCACGGTGAATAATTATGGACGCTCTGAACACATAAGGTAAGTGAGGAATAACTTTGGACGACCGCAAACGGTTTAAAATGGACTGTTTCTGTTTTCTGTGTTTTTAAAGTGAGAGTTCAGAGTTTTGTTCATAGTTCCTCATTTCCAGAGTGTTGGAGACGTGTGGAGACACTTGCTTAAATCTTCCTCCAGTCCTTGTATTTGCAGAGGTGCTGGTGCTGGGCTAGTGCAGGTCAATGGCCACAGTCGTCCTGCCACTAAAAACAGTCTGACCCACTCCACAGACCCGAGGAAAAACTATTAGAACTGCAGACTGTCCCTGTGAACGTCTGTGTCACAGAATCATTTTAGAGTCAAACCGACCGCTGCATTTGCGTTCTGGATGTTCTGGATGTTCTGCAGCTCTCACAGCTCATTTGGAGAGGCCAGTGAGAGGCCGTTACAGGATTGTTAGAATAAAATGCTTATAATGATGAAGTTATTAAAAATGTACATAAAGCTAAGAGGCAGTCTCAATGATATAAACCAGGCTCAGTGGATGAAAGAGCCTTTGTTAAGAATCTGTGTGGCATGACAGCACTATATCTGCTAAAACCAGATGTTTGAACTCTTGCACTCTGTTGGTGAGGGACAGGGTGACTCCTCAGACCATATATCTGTGCTTATCAGATGAAATGTAAGCCTAACGCATGATATACTTTGACCATGCTGTATTGTGTAAACCTAACACATGATGTATCCTGACCATGATGTATTTTGATGACACAATGCCTTCAATAAATAGCTGGGGGAGAGAGATGATCTTGGAGAGAGAGATGGTCCGGGACCAGGATGGGACGAGCTGTGGGCCAGCGCCATTCAAAGCTCTCTCTCTCCCATGCATGTAAAACGACTTGTCAAGGGCCTGTTTTTGAAGCTGGCTCAGGTGATTTAATCCTTAGGTAGGAGATTGGCATTTATAAATTGTCAGAGTATTTTCACTTATTCTGTGATTTATTCCATGACAAGGATCTGACCTACTATCTAACAAACGCATGGATAAGTCTCTCCAAGTCTGCTTTAGACACCTGTGATTTGTGCTGTTTTTAGATGGTAAAAGGTGCAGATGTTACTGATTTGATGTGACTGTTAAAGTTCAAGTCTGTGTCCATTATTACCCTCAGATTTCTGGCCTGATTTGCAGGTTTTAGAGAGAGACACTGGAGGTGACGCTGACACTGTCTCTTTGTTTCTGTGGCCAAAGACTCTGACTTGTGTCTTGTCTGAGTTTAGCTGGAGAAAGTTGTTTTGCCTCCACCCGCTGATCTGTTGGACGTAGAGCCAAGCCTCAGTCAACCTGGACAATTGCAGAGACATGACCTGATATCCACAGAACGCTAACTCCATCGGACACTTGGGCCACGTCTCATTCCTCTTTCCTCGCTTCCTTCTCCTTTATTCCTCTCCTCAATCTTCCATTTTTCGGCTGTCAATCAAGTGTCATATTAAACGGTGTCCCAAAGAAAACCACGGACTGAAGGAGTAAACATGACGGAGGCTTCAGGAGCAGACATCGGACAAAAGAATCAAACTGTATCGGGTTCAGTGAGGAGTTTAGATCCTCGCCCATTTCCTGCATGATCATGGAGGAGAGAGCGAGGAAAGAGAAATTCGACGTTGCCATATGGACGGAGCAAACAGGAACTGAACCTGGAACTTCCAGCTCCGTCCACTGTTTCCAGTCGAGTTTACATTGAAAAACTGTGGCTCTTCTGTCTGTACCTGCTGCTGTGGCCTCGTCGTTTTGGTCTTAAAATGTCTGTGTTAACCCACTCTACATAACCCTGGTCTTTCTGTTTCACTGTTTTGTCCATAAATAAATTCCAATTCCAAACTCGGCTCCAAATTCACCCTAAAACTGCATCGTGAACACAATTTCGTCCACTTCTTTACACAGTCTATTTAAACTCCTCCTGGGACATTCCGTTTGTTCTGATTTGTTCTTTCTTTCCAGCCCATCTTCAGTTCGGAAAAGCGTAACCCGAAGTGGAAGCAGACCAGAAGAGACAGAGCTGAACCCGCCCAACGGCGCGAGGAGGCCGTGAACCAGCAGGGGGCGCAGGAATGACCAAACGCACTCGATTATACGCACACACGAAGAAGACACGGACACAGTGGACACGCCGACGCTACAGGAGACAAAACTCAGAGGTTTCAGACGCTAAACTCAACACAGATGACGACAATTAAATGTCTACGGGGGAAAAGAGGCGGAAATACGACGCAGCTTTTGTGTTTTCATGGTCAAAAGAAAGTTACAAGAGTTCAGTATTGGAAGAGCATCTGTGAGATTTTGTTAAAATTTTAAAATTCTGTTGAAAATCCTTACACGTCAATGACCCACATACCGTATTTTTCGGACTATAAGTCTCACTTTTTTCATGGTTTGGGTGTTTCCTGTGACTTATCCTCAGGTGCGACTTATATATGAAATATTTCAGTTCATCTAAACGTAAATGTAACATGGGCGAGGCACAAACCTGAGGCACTGAATATATTAAAAGTCCTTTATTGCATCGAAGGAGCCGACGCGTTTCCACAGTGAGATATAATTTCACATGTTGGTGATTTTCACACTGAGCCACAGGGGGCGCTCTAGGCTTGTACCAGCATCTGCTCCGCCTCAGGCTCCTCCTCCTGCTCCACTGTCACTTCTGTCACCACCTGCAGCACCTCACTCCTGTTTTCTTACTTAAATCCACATGGAGACTTTTTTTGTCCAGTGAATCTGGTCCTTTAGTCGACAGAAGCTTCTGCATCAGCACCAGCTGTTTTTTCACTGTCTGCAAATGAGCCACGAGGCTTTAAGTTTAGTTTCTGTAAAACTTAAACCAATGTGCACAAATACAATATTACTTACGGGAAATACATTTTCCATCAACTTGCACAAAATGTCAAAACACACAAAACCATCCTTCATAAAGACGTACAACACCTGAAGCAATCTGTGATTTACAAGAGGACTTGAGTCCTCAAACATGGAATGAGGTCTGTGCCTCTACTGACCCTGACGAGGCTTTTGAAATATTTTTATCTACCTTAAAAACACTCTATAAGCACTGTCCCCTTAGATGTAGAATAAATAACAAAAACAGATTAAATAGGCTGTGGATCACTCATGGTTTAGTAAATGCATGTAAAAAGAAAAATCAACTCTACAGATTATTCCTAAAACATAGAACTAAAGAAGCAGAACGCAGAAGTATAAAACATAAAAACAAGTTGACTAATATAATGAGATTTAGCGAGAAGCATTATTACCATAAATTATTAGAACAAAGAAATAACATTCAAGGTATTTGGAAAATATTAAATAGTAAAATTAAAGAAGGTGAGAAAAGACAGGAATTCCCAAATTATTTTGTGAAGGACAATCTCGCCTTAAATGATACGAGGGAAACAGCAAATGCATTTAATGGTTTCTTCATAAACGTTGGACCCACAATTGCAAATAAAATAGGAGAATCTAAGGATACACACGGATTAGCAGGAACAAATATACAACAAAACCCTAAGTCTTTATTTATGAGAGCCACAGATGAAAATTAAATAACTGAAATTGTAAACAAATTTAAGAACAAAAAGTCCAGTGACTGCTTTGATACTGATATGGAATAAATAAAGGATGTCATAACTTATATTGCAACACCATTTACATATGTCTGAAGCCAGTCCTTTTTAACAGGCACTTTTCCAAATAAAATTAAAATAGCAAAAATAATTCCCATCTTTAAAGGCGGCGACAGACATCTGTTCACAAACTAAAGGCCCGTATCTCTCCTGCCACAACTCTCAAAAATATTAGAAAAACTTTTTTAATAAGTCTAGATAATTTTGTTACTAAGCATCATCTCCTCAGTGATCGTCAATATGGTTTCAGACCAAAAAGTTCTACCCAAATGGCAGTGAGAAGATATCCACAGCAACAAGAAGAAAAGCGCTACATAAAACTGATGCATTATTATTATTATTAAACAAGAAAACACAGCCAGTGTTTTTATGCAAGGCCTTCGACACCACTGACCATGTGCTGCTTTTGAGAACAATGGAAAGGTGTTAGAGGAACTGCCCTTACCTGGCTGAAAAGCAATCAGACAGACAACAGTATGTGCATATAAATAACTTCACTTCTGATAGCAGGGTGCTCACCCACGGGGTTCCACAGGGCTCCGTCTTGGGGCCCAAATTATTTATTATGTACATAAATGATGTCTGTGAGGCAGTGAGTGATTTAAGTTTCTATTTGCAGACGACACCAGTCTGTATTGTTCAGGAAAAGATCTACAACATCTTCTGCACACAGTAGAAAATGATCTTACAAAAATAAAAGTGTGGTTTGATATTAATAAACTTTAAATGAATCTGGAAAAAAACAAATATATTATCTTTGGAAATAAAATTAATAATCAAGTTAATATTAAAATTAATCAAGTACAAATTGGCAGAGTATCTGTTCATAAATTCTTGGGCATTCATATAGATGAAAAACTGAGCTGGAAAATGCAAATAAGTATAATTCAAACAAAGTTATCTAACATCGCTGCCATAATGAGTAAAATTAAAAGTCTTTTAAATCGAGATTCCCTTTATTTACTGTATAACTCTATTCCTTCCATACGTGAACTACTGCGTGGAAATATGGGGGAAACCTATAAATCACATCTTAATAACATTCTTCTGCTCCAAAAGAAGGTGATCAGAATTATTAATCATGCAAATTACTATGCGCCAACGAATCCTCTTTTTAATATGATAAAAGTACTTACATGTTTTTCTCTGGCTGATTTGAGCACAGCCGTAGTGATGTACAAGGCCTTTAATCATCTGCTTCCTCCTGGTCTACAGGAGTTATTCGTGCAAAGACAGAGTCAGTATCACCTTAGAAGAACAGGCGTCTTTAAAAAAGTAAAGATAAGAAGTAAGAACAAAAGTGATTGTATTTCTGTGGGGTTAGTTTATGGAATAACCTGAGCCATGATTTAAAAAAGTCAAAGACTGTAGAAGCCTTTAAAAAAGGGTATAAAGCTTTATGTTTTGAAAGTCATAGAGCTCTGGAATGAATGAATTATGCATCTTTTTTTTTGTTTTAATTAATATATCGAGGGTTTAGAGCCAGAGGGGCGTAAGTGGCATTTGACCAACTTTACAGCAGAGCAAAAACAAAAATATGACCAAACTTTAAACAACTGTATTTTTTAACCTTCAAATTCAACATTGTTCCCACATACATATTTATATGAGGCAGTACTTCAGGAAACATATTATGACATATTAACACAATTAACTATTGTCAAACTTTACAAAATCTAAAAAATAGGTAAAAAAACATCACATACGCCTTTTTGGGACCGAGCATATACAGTATTTTAAAAGAAAATAGGGCGAATCTGCTGATCAGTGAAGACAATATTGGTTTAAAACACTTAAACATCATAGACTTGGACGTGTTCAACATATAGTTTTACCCCTAAGAACTGAGCCATGGACCCATGTGGATAATCTGGTTTTATGTATCAGTGTATCTAGTGTGCGCCATCGATTAAGAAACGCCAGAATAATAAAACAGGGAAAATAAAACAAATACATTTTATTATAGTTCATTCATGTTTGGCGGGCCGGATATGGCCCCCGGGCCGGATATGGCCCCCGGGCCGTAGTTTGCCCACCCCTGGCCTAGAACCATCCCTGCCGTTCTCCCAATGATTATGTCCAAAGTGGGATTTAAACCACCAACCTTCAGAACAGTAGACAAACACTGTCGTGTCCCCCCAGTGTAGCTGCTCTCATTTACACTCAATATGACGAGAAGACATTTATCTTGTTTCATTATATTCCATTTTACTGTGTTACTTATTTCACTTTTTTTCTCAAGTTCCACTACAGTTCAGCCTGGTCGTGGTCATCAAAATTAGATAATTCAATTGTCATTCATGACTGAAACATTCATGTATTTAATTGCATTTAATTGAACTGTTAACTATTCCGTTTCAAACACTTAATAGGCCTGTTTACAACGTTAACATTTCATTTCTCTCATTTTTACACATTCCACTTTTCAGTTACAGCTCTCACTGCCTTCTAGTTTAAGGGAGTTGTAAAACTCTGCGTAGTAGTGAGGAATACTCCCATCGGTGCACAGGGTGAGTCGGTCTTTTGTCTTCAAGGCACTTATGCCTGGAGGCCTTTCAAACACTGAGCTGGGCTGTATGGTTCTGGTGCCTCTGTTTGGTTGTATGGTTCTGGTGCCTCTGTTTGGTTGTCGTGCTACCATCAGCTTTTGAAGGTTGGGGCAGTGACATCGTACTTGAAGATTGTGTTGGGGTCTTTTGTGTATCGGAACCACTTCACTTTTTTTGCCAATGAACAGATTGACCCTCCTCATCTTTGGTTTTGTTCTTCAGTGAGTGGTTAGAGAAGGACTGTACACTGTATGGGCTGTTGTGTCTTGCCATCCTCACAAGTGTGTAGTATCTGGGGAGTAGATCGACACGTTTCGTCTTGCTGTTTCAACTGCAGCATGCACGCTGTCACATTCCATCTGACTATGACCTGATTCCACATATTTATAAGGACATACGCCCTTCTGCTCCAAAGAGAAATCAAACTGTTGAGCAAGGTCTTTGTTGTTTTCTTTTTGGTACAGTTAGATAGAGCTCATCAAGACCTTTAATTTGATATATATAACTCATTTTCGCCAAAAATGCCACTTACCACTGCCCCTGGCTCTAAATCAGGGGTGTCAAACTCACTTTGGTCCGGGGGCCGTATGCAGCCTACTTTGATCCCAAAAGGGCCGGATCAGAAAACTCAGTTCTCTCTTCAAGTTATTGTATTTTTTGACATTTTGCTGATGAGGGTCACGGTCGACAGTCAAAACGATCGTCCTTTAAGAGCGTTTGGAAAGAGGAAAGTCTTCATTTGTGCTGCTCTGGTGGGAGTCGCAACGTACAGAAACGCCGGAGACGCTGCTATGCTAAACGGTGCAGAAAATTAACAGAAAAATCTGAAAGTTTTAAGTATTTTAATAGAAAAATCAGCCGAGGGCCAGATTAAAGGTCTTGGAGGGCCGGATCTGGCCCCCGGGCCGCATGTTTGACACATGTGCTCTAAACCCTCGATATTTTGTCTATACAGTAATTCGCAGGTGAAATTGTAAATGGAAACTTGCTGCTTTTTTTCTTCTTGGAATTCTGTCATGTTAAATAGTGTTAGGCGTTATAAGTACTTTTTACTTCAGCCTAAACCCTTGGGTCATGATCCAGTGGATTGTAGACAGTGTTTTGTTTTGTATTGTTGCACTATGACCGAATAAACTAAACTAAACTAAATACTGAGCGAGAACCGGAAACATGTGAAGAGCGGAGGAAGAGAGGAACAATCGAGCAGCAGAAAGAAAGTTTGGAGTGAGAGAAACTTGTGTTTGATGGAGAAAAGTGGAGGAAACTGAACTGAAGTGAAGAAAACAAAAGCTCATCGCGGCTAAAAGCTGAATTTATCTGGAGCTGGTGGAGTTACTCAGAAGTGACACGAGGATGAAGAATTCAGTGGATTTAGTGATTTGTAGTGAGATGCAGAGTTCGGTAAACTTATTCTGTTCTGTTGTTTCTTCATATGTGACGTGAACAAACCAGACACATGTTCAGCCTGTTCTGCTCTGTTCTGTTGGCGTCTCTATAACTCTCCGAGGAAATGTCTGTTCCTGGTCTCTGATTTTATAAAATAAATTTCCCTAAAAAACTTATAGTCCGATACGATTTCTATATGTTTTTTTCTTCTTCATTACACATTTTTTGGTTGGTGCGACTTACACAACTTATAGTCCGAAAAATACGGTCATTTTGAAGCCGACTTTGTGCACCAATGAATGGATAACGGTTTATATTTGATCAGCGTCTCACTGCACCAAAGTCGCGCCTCTTTCTTCTCATCGTTATTTTCTTGCGGCCGCTGAAGTGAGCAGTTCTCTGGCATTGCTGTTTGTAAAGGAGCTCCGGGGGGAAAAGGCTGGAGACGCCTGCACTAACGTGACTTAATTCTGCTTTAAATTTAATCATTTTCCACATATTTATTATAATTTGTTCAAAGATGTTTTTTTTTTCTCACAATTTGCTGCATGTTGGGAAAATAATTTGACTTGAAATCAGTGAACAGAAATGGTTTATCGTCACGGAGACATTTTCAAACATGTAAATACAGTAAATAAAAGATTTGAGCTCATGTTTTGTGTCGAACTGTTTGCACATCGGAGTGTGAGGAATGGAGGAATGCACTTCAGGACGTATTTGTGGTTAAAGGGCTCATGTTATGCTCTTTTCTGATCTTGATCTTGAAAACCTCATGAGGAACGGAGCATTTTCAGCTTTGGAGATGTGGATTAATCAAACGTGTGAATGAAACAAAATAGAACTCCAGAGGGGTTTTCCATCAATGTCACTGAACATAAGAGATTAAGCCCCGTTTGGAGCATCAGCTTCAACTTAAAGCTGAAGTCGTTCCACTAATGAATGATTTTTTATTGAGTATGTGACAGAGTTAATATACAGTACATAATACCTGACACGTGCACATGTACGTGTACACATGATAATATCATTTCCTTTACATATGTAAACGTATCTCAAAGGGTCACGGGAAGAAGTGTTCACCTTCTGAGAAATGTTAACTTTTTGACTTTCTAATGCAGTTTAGCCTCGTCCAATCTGCATCAGGCTTGTGCACGAGGGACAGAAACAACCCAGAACAACGATAACACGATCCTGTTGAACAAAAAATGCTTTTGGAACCGTCTGAGGAAATAAAAACACAAATACACTTGAATAACCGAGGTGAGAGACACGGCAGAAGAGCCGAGCGCTTAGATGTGTGAGTGAAGTTCTCTGAAGCTCAGACGGACGTCCAGTTTGTCCTGCTGAATGTTTTCATCAGCCGTGTCAGGATGAGTCCCTGGAGCAGAGGAAATGTTCCAGTTTGTCCCGTGGGAGGCCCATGATCAGTGCTCAGCGACTGCAATCGACGGATCAAATGTTCATATTTGTAGAGCATCTGTTAGTTTTTTTCACTCGTGTGGCTGTTTTTGAGGTGATTTTTCACTTGTGTGACTGAGGCAATATTTCACTCGTGTGACTGTTTTTGAGGCCGAGTCTAAAAGTATTTGCACCAACTAATATGTCAGATTGTGTTTTCTGCCTGTTCACTGCCATATTTTGTGTTTTAAAAGTACAGCTTTACTTTTAACTATTGCTTGATGGAGACGTCACATAAAGCCGGGATTTACACTTAGCAGGGTTGATGAAACACTCTTCAGGTGTGTTTTTGACATGTCTTAAAGCTCAGAAGAGTGAATATCACACAATACAGGAGCTTTAACAGTTACCTAAAGGCCAGAATCAGCTTGTGAACCACACAGATGGAGACTCCACTCCATGAACACACGTATCTCCCCAGCTGCACCATCGTGTCCAGGTCTCCACTATAAACACTCCTAACAGAAATACACTGTGGAGGTGCAGAGTTCGGAAAGGTTTGTTTGAGCGAGTGGAAACCCGAGAAATCACTGATGAGAAAAGATGGAAACAGAAAATTTGGAGCAGGGACAAAAAATAATAAGACAATTATAAGACATAACAGGACAAAGCCTCCACGGAACGAGCAAATAAACTAGATTTCACTGTAGAGTTTGTTAGTTGGACTGTACATACATCACAAGGTGGAACCACACACACCACAACGCCACAAACCTGATGTGCAGGAGTTTCGTTAGCAGGACACACAGAGATTGTTGCGATTCTCATGATTTTGTTTGTGGTAATTTGTGTTTTTTCAATCCAGAACCATGGACAGCACACATTAGTGAATTGTTGGGATTAACAAACAACGGTGTCTTTTTTTGAATAGGTGTGATAAAGAATCTTACAATATTCTTTCATCCGAACTCTCGCCATGTATTAGATAATGTTGTCTTCCATTGTAATTGGCAAAAACATATTTATTTAAAAAAATATTTCATACATGAATCAGTGGTTGATCCCAGATACTCAAAGTCCTGTCGTCTTCACAACTTGGACTTGGACTTGGAGGATCTGGGTTCATAATGCTCAGACTTACAAGGTAATGAAAACTCAACAAATACAGTTTCTAGAAAAAATCACAGAGTTCAGCTTTGGTGATGAAAAGTGAGATGTTCTAAACAGTTAAACCAGGATACATTAAGTCTTTGGTCTGGTCTCTGGTCCGGTCTCAGGTCCGGTCTTGGTCTTTAGCCTGGTCTTTGGTCCAGTTTCAGGTGTGTTCTTAGGTCTGGTCTCTGGTCTAGTTTTTAGTCCATTTGTTGGTCCAGTCTCAGGTCTGGTCTTGGTCTCTGGTTTGGTCTCTGGTCCGGTCTTGGTCTCAGCAGCGGGGGTTTCCCAGGCGGCAGAAGCAGATGGTCTTGGTCTCTGGTCTTGGTCTCAGGTCCGCTCTCAGTTCTGGTCTCTGGTCCAGTCTCTGGTCCGGTCTTTGTCTCCGTCTCCGTCTCGGTCTCAGCAGCGGGGGTTTCCCAGGCGGCAGTAGCAGACGGTCTTGGTCTTAGGTCTCTGATTTGCCTCTGATCTGGTCTTTGGTCCGGTCTGTGGTCCGGTCTCAGTCTCGGCCTCAGTCTCGGTCTCAGGTCTGGTCTTAGTCTCGGTCTCAGCAGTGGGGGTTTCCCTGGCGGCAGAAGCAGACGGTCCTGAACAGTCGGCACAGGCAGAAGGCGCAGGAGTCGCAGCAAACGGAGTTTGCAGATTTACAGCTGCCGCCCACAGGGACACAGCCCGGGGGCGGCGGAGGACGTTTACGCACTGACTTATTCTGAAGAAGAAGAAGAAGAAAAAGAAGAAGATAATCAAGACTTTCTCCATTGCACGAAGGGATATATTCAACCTGTCAACTGGACAAAGCTGCTTCTTCAGAATCAGAACTGAACTGAAGCAGCGTAGATGAGCTGTGAAATGTTTTCGGCCTAAATAACCGTTTGTCCAGTTGACAAACTGAATTTCTCCTTTGCTGTCGATTCTACCTGGACGACGGAGAGATTCTACACATGTTATGTTCATTCTTTTCACAGTACGACCACAGATCACCAGCGCACAAACTAGATTTACTTGTTACTATTTTTAGATTGTAGATTTTACTTAACATATTTTTCGGACCATAAGGCACACTTAAAATCCTTTATTTTTCTCAAAAATCGTCAGTGCACCTTATAATCTGATGTGTTTATGTTCTTAATTCTGGCTGTTCTTACTGACCTCGAACCCATTTTAAGTGGAACACGGCGCTCAAACATCTGTCAAAATGTTTTAGTACTTTTGTAAGCCACGAAGCCGCACCGCTGGACGGACTGTCGCATGGAGCACGAAAGCCTCAGAAACACTGGCGCATAGGACAGAAATCCGTGCATATTTAGGAAATCTGTGCATATTTAGGAAATCGGTGTGTATTTGGGAAATCCGTGTGTAGTTGGGAAATCGGTGTGTATTTGGGAAATCGGTGTGTATTTGGTCGCAGCTGAGCACAAAACAAACATCTGCAAACTCGAATGAATCCAGTCGTACATAAAATGCACCCGAAATGACCCCTGTTCAGAGACGTGCTGATTTACGTGCCCAGCTGAAGCAAACTCACAGGTCTGAATGAATGTGTGTGGCTTATTTATAATGTGGAATTTTATACTGTTGTACTGTACACTGCAACTCTCTGTGCCTTTTAATTGGCCCTTGGGGATAAATAAAGTGATTGATTGACTGATTGAACTAACTCGGTGCTTGGGATCATTCCGGGTGGATTAACAAAGAACTCCAACCTCTAGATGTCAGTGTCATCAGGTCATTCAGAGTTAAACTGCAGCTGTGGGAGCGCTGGACGACAGAAGAACTCACATTCACCAAGAAAGAGGCAACGCCGGGCGAGTGACGCCACGATCTGCCGATGGATCGAGGACGCCCGAGCGAAGGATCAGTCTCACTTAATGCGCCTTACAGTCCGAAAAATACGGTAGATCTTAAATGGTATTAGTTGTTGTTCTTACCTTTTTCGGTTTCTTTGCTCTTTTATTTTTCTTTCCGTTTGGTAATTCTGTAAGGAAAGATCAAAAACAAATAATTTAACCCTAAAAACCACAAATGTATCTGGGTCACAACTCACTTTGCTATAATTAAAGGCCGTTTATTACACAAAACTGACTCCTGTGAGCTTGAAGTCGTGTTCGAATGTTGTTCCTTCCTCAAAAACAGACCTGGAGTTTTGTCATATTTCATTATCTCCAAAGCTCAAAACGCTCTGTTCCACCTTGTGATGTCATGTATCGCACACAACCAATCATGTAAGAGTCTGACTGACCGACGATGACGACAGGCGGAGCGTCCAGGCTCAGGCCGCTGGATACGGCTACGTGATTGGTGGAGAGGCTGTTGTCCGGGACCATGTGGGCGGAGCTTGGGAAGTACTCGACGGCGACGAGGAGCAACCCGCCGAGCAACAGGAACGCATTCATCTTCATCTGAAAAAGTGACAAAATCAGTTACTTAAAGCTGATCTCGGGCACGTTTGAAGACAAAGTTCGTCACTAGAGGAGGTGGAATTCTGTCAGAAGCCAAAAAACGGCACAGATCAGTGTTTCAAAAAATATAATTCACTGGTAAATAAACGGGATTAGAAACGACATCGACGATCGAGTCTTTTGGGCTTTGGCCTGTGCAGTGGGTCTAAAATAAATGTATGGGAAAGCAATTCTAATGACCGGGAAAGTCCATTTTGTGTAAAACTGTGTCTCTCACTCCTAATCGTCCCAGGGTTATGTCTATAAACTCCTGCAGCTCATTCAGTCTTTGCTCGATTGTTGACCTGCAGTCGCACTCTGAAGCTCAGTATCATAGAATCTGTTTCTGAAATCTGTTTTATGTGAATTTCTGATTTATTCCCTGTATATAGTGTCTGTTTCTGAGTTATCCCAGGCCCGTTTTCATATGAAAGAGTTTTCAGAGGATATTTTAGTTGACATTATAAATCATATGTTCCTTTGTTGTTTATCAGTGTAACCAAGACGGGTAGAGCGGCTGGACTACAGTGAGTTCCCCTTGTACAGATGTGAGGCAGGATTTGCAGGGTCCACAATTCTTTATCATTCCATTCCAATAAAGTGCTCAGGTGCAAAAAAAAAGTGCAGTGCAAAAAAGGTGCGTTGGAGGACAAGCGCCTCAGTTTTCTCCAGCAGCAGAACACAAAATGGTAAAATCTGGCGCCTTATATACTGCTGGGTAAAACCAATAAAACTCGAAGGGGTGTAAAATTAACATTAGCTCTTCAAAACTCAGTTCAAATCCTCCAATAAATTAACCCAAACCAAATAAACCACATACAACCCGAATACAAAAGATAAAACCCTAAAACCAAACACCTAATAAAATATAGTGATAAACCCGATTAAAACCAGTGCCATTCCCCCCTCCCGATGTCCTCTGTCCTGAGCTGGCCCGGAACTCTTAAGCGGTGTCTGGTTCCCTGGGGACTCTTTTGGCCAGACACCTGGACACAAGACACCGGTACCTCCGTGAAGTCGGCCCATCAAACTCAAACCTACACAAAAAACTGTCAGTCGTTTGTGCTGCAAAAAGTTTGGTTTGTGCTACTTTAGTTTTGGAGAAATTAACGATTCTTTTACAGGTCAAACTGGGGTCAGTCCCACAGGAAGAAGAAAAATGCTCGAAAACGCCCAAAATGGAGTCAGGCGTTTGTGCTGCAAAAAGTTTCATTTGTGTGATTCTGATTCTTCAGATATTCACAGTTTTATTTTGGTCGATGACGTCGTCCAGAACCTCAGAATGTGAAACAGCCTCAGAACAGGAAGAAAATGATGTCAAACGTTTGTATTTGGTTTGTGCTGTTTTGTGCTGTGACAGTTTCATTTGTGTGAGTTTATTTCTAAAATTCTTCATTATTATTTCTGTGGTAATTACAGGACGTCTGTAGGAAAAGTCTGTGTTATTATAAAATCTGAATCTGAAGCAAATGCCTCAGGTCGTTTCTCTTCTCTAGTTTTGTGGAGTTTGTCTCCGTCAGCTGAGCAGAAATGACGTCCTATAATTACCACAGAAATAATAATGAAGAATTTTAGAAATAAACTCACACAAATGAAACTGTCACAGCACAAAACAGCACAAACCAAATACAAACGTTTGACATCATTTTCTTCCTGTTTTGAGTCTGTTTCACATTCTGAGGTTCTGGACGACGTCATCGACCAAAATAAAACTGTGAATATCTGAAGAACCAGAATCACACAAATGAAACTTTGAAACTTTGAAGCACAAACGATTGACATAGTTTTTGTGTGGGTTTGCGTTTGATGGGGCGACTTCACACATGTGACACCGGTGAGTAAAAGCACAAACTGCATTCATCACACACACACACCACACACACTTTAACATACCTCCACGACACACACGCAAACACACGAGACACAACCAGTTTAAAATACGGCACATATATCGCACAATCCTCAATTGTAAAAATGAATTTGTCTTCGCAGACCAGCGGCCGCCATTACCACAAGTGCCCTGTCCGACCGTTTTAATGAATATTTTTAAAACAATACAAATGTGTGCAGTTTTGTTTATGTGCAAATGAGCGTTTCTCATCAGTGCTCCGTGCTAGAAAAGTGCATGTAAATATATATAGAGTGCAAAGTGAACGAAAGTGCATGTGTGAATAGCTTCCTCGTATAGACCGATTGCATGTGACGTGGATCGGCCGTTCTGGAGATACTCGCATCTCCAGTACTGTAGATGCAGTATTGACTGTATACGGACTTGGGGCACACACTAGATAATTCACGATGTCAGGATAAGAGATCGACGGCAATAAATCCACATCAGAAGAGGCATCTTTTATTTCATAAGGATCAATTCCACCTATTTCTTGCAATTTCACATCATATCTCACTCTTTCAGAAGATTGTAGCGTATCCCTGTATAGAATTCTTTCTTTTTTTGTCCTTTGATCCGACTTTTTAGACATTTTGACACACAATAAACGAAAATTCGATTTAACAACAACTTGGGGGCTGTGTTTTATAGCGATCTATATCTCCAAGATGGAAACCGGAAGTACTGGGTTAGGCGAAAATCACCCAAGCTGCAAACGGTCTATAGCGGCCTGTTCGTTACAATCACTGATTTTCCATTTTAAGCTTTACCTTTTGTCGGACACTTTCTCTTGAATTAAAGACTTTTGTGTTTTATTCTTAGCGTTGCGTTTGAGTGTGCACTGTGCGCTAAGAAACTGTTTTATTTGACCTTTACTCCTGGTAGGTAAACCTAAATATTTTACTAAATTAATACCAGAAATGGATTCTCCATGTCCAAATACACTGTGGTTCCAGATGTGCAAATCAGTCTATGAAAAACTACAATTTTCACTTCCACATGACCCTGATCACCCTGCAGATTTACTATGGAGCTTCATTGGTCTGATTAATGTGTTTAATATACCAAATATTCCAAATATCATCCAACCAAAACCAATCCATATATCAAAAAATAATAATCTGAGTAGAATCTGAGTCTTGAATCTTTTAAAATGTTTTAAGATTTGGGGGTTTAACCTCCTGAGACCCGAGCTTTTGTCTGGTGTGCATTTTTCATTTCTTCTTGCTATTTGGGATAAGTAGGACCTACTAAGTAAGTCTTCTGTATGACACCATATATTATTATAAGAATATTTTGTACTTTTTACACCACGTCAAGTCTTTTTTAGATCAGGTCAGTGTAACATGAGTTTAAAGTGTGAGATCAGTGACAGAATTCTACGACAGTTCATATACTCCATATTTATTGAGACACAGACGTATAAAACTTCTCATTTCTATCGGCTGTATTTTAATTTCCTGTGTTCTGAAGTGCAGTGGGTAATAAATCTGTGAACAGCTCCTATAAAAGCCGTGATAAGGACAGAAGCTTCCTCATTTTTTATGTCCAAATACACTGAACTAGACTTAGGGCAATTATGTTTTTTATTGGCAAAAAATGACGGCCGTTCACCCTGCTGTATTGTGGGAAATGCTTCAGTCTGAGTTCAGATTAAAGGAACAGACACACAGTTTGTTGGGTGTGATAATTAAACAGCATTCTGGAGTGTGAAGTCTTTAAGTTTTCAAACGGAAACATTTTATAGGCAAAAAAGGTCTAAAATTATCGTTCACAGGATATTTTACCATCACATATTGTTTCACGAGGTCCTTTTGAAATAAATGACGTCCTTTGAGAGAGAAAAACACTTCCTCGGGCAAAACTGAAATAGAATCATAGATTTTATGCTGGGATTTCTCTGGAATTCTTCTGCTCAGATTTGCTCTAATATCAAACGTTCTGATTAGGGCGAATACAAAAAAATATCACGACCGACCACTGAGCCTCGTTAACCGGTTAAAATCGGTTTAACCATTCAGTTTTACATCTAATTAAAACTAATTGCTATTTGTTAGTCGAGGGTCAGAAGCTCATTTGAAACTTCGCCGTGGCTCATTTCAGAAAACGACCGAAGAGACGCCGCTTATAGACTGAGGAGCACAAGTCTGTCAACGCCACGTGAAGCATTTATACACGGACACGTCAGGCTCAGTTTAACCCAGCGACATGACTTTAGTCACAATACGCACAAAACCGTGAGGATAAAACGCCAAAACATCCAACAGTCGCCTGCACAACAAAAGCTTCTGTGGAAACACAAACTACAGCTCGTAGCAGCACTAAAGCTGTAGAGATAAAAATGAACACAGAGAAAGCACTCGGCGGGCACAGTTAGCAAAGTTAGCATGGTTAGCAGAGTTAGCACGGTTAGCAGAGTTAGCACGGTTAGCAGAGTTAACACAGTTAGCAGAGTTAGCACGGTTAGCAGAGTTAGCACGGTTAGCAGAGTTAGCACGGTTAGCAGAGTTAACACGGTTAGCAGAGTTAGCACGGTTAGCAGAGTTAACACGGTTAGCAGATTTAGTTTAGTTTATTAAGATCCCCATTAGCTACTGAAACATCAGTAGCTGTTCTTCCTGGGGTCTCCAAATTCATTCCACCACAAGACACGAAAGCTCAATGTGCAGTAAACAAGTAGTAACCATAATAAATCAATCAATAACAATTAAAACAAATAATATCAATAACAATAATACCTACATAAGCAATAACTAATCATTGTGTGAAAAGGAACAGTTTTAACTTTTTTCTGAAACAACTTTTTGTTATTTTTGATAACCCGCAGGACGCTGCATTTGACCGGTTCTGCTCACAGGAAGCACAGCACTTATATTTTGGCTTTGACAGGTTTCATATTTGTGGGTGTCTGAAAAAAAAGTTAATTTGTTATCACAGTTAGCACGGTTAGCAGAGTTAGCACGGTTAGCATAGTTAGCACGGTTAGCATAGTTAGCATGGTAGGTTGGCTTTTCTCTCCTGTAGAAGAGGTTTGAGGGTGTCTCATTTTGAGGTGAAACGTCATCGATGACGTGAACCTCGTGTCTTGAGCATCGAGACGTCGCGCCTCAGAAAATGTGCGTTTAAGCTCCGGACTGTGATCGTTTAGGGCGACTCACACTCGGACTGTAGAACCGAGCCTCAAGCACCTTTTTGTAGAGTTCCATTTAACTAGAGCTGCAGCTATTGATTATTACAGTAATCGATTATTCTGTCGATTATTTTGTTCAAATAATCGAGTAATCAAGTACTTACTTTATAGGCTTTTTGACAAAAAAAAAACTTATTCAAGGAAATAAACTTGCACATCACATTTATTCAGAATTGCACAAACTAGAACTTATTAACAAAAACTCGGGTCTGGGAGGAGTTCGGGGAGGCCATGGAGGAGGACTATCGGACGGCCCCAAGGAAATTCTGGCAAACCGTCCGGCGCCTCAGGAGGGGGAAGCGGTCCTTCACCAACACTGTTTACAGTGCGGGGGGAGAGCTGCTGACCTCGACTGGGGATGTTGTCGGGCGGTGGAAGGAATACTTTGGGGATCTCCTCAATCCCACCGTCACGTCCTCCGAAGAGGAGGCCGAGGCTGGGGACCCAGAGGCGGACTCATCCATCACCCTGGCCGAAGTCACTGAGGTGGTCAGAAAGCTCCTCGGTGGCAAGGCTCCGGGGGTGGATGAGATCCGTCCTGAGGACCTTAAGTCTCTGGGTGTTGTGGGGCTGTCTTGGCTGACACGTCTCTACAACATCGCGTGGCGGTCGGGAACAGTACCTCTGGACTGGCAGACCGGGGTGGTGGTCCCTCTGTATAAGAAGGGGGACCGGAGGGTGTGTTCCAACTACAGGGGAATCACACTCCTCAGCCTTCCCGGTAAAGTCTATGCCAGGGGACTGGAGAGGAGAGTTCGGCCGATAGTCGAACCTCGGATTCAAGAGGAGCAGTGTGGTTTTCGGCCTGGTCGTGGAACACTGGACCAGCTCTACACCCTCCATCGGGTGCTCGAGGGTTCATGGGAGTTTGCCCAACCAGTCCACATGTGTTTTGTGGACTTGGAGAAGGCATTCGACCGTGTCCCTCGTGGTGCCCTGTGGGGGGTGCTCCGGGAGTATGGGGTCCGGGGCCCTTTGCTAAGGGCTGTCCGGTCCCTGTATGACCGGAGCAGGAGCTGTGTTCGCATTGCCGGCAGTAAGTCAGACCTGTTCCCGGTGCATGTTGGACTCCGCCAGGGCTGCCCTTTGTCACCGGTTCTGTTCATTGTATTTATGGACAGAATTTCTAGGCGCAGCCAGGGGCCGGAGGGGGTCCAGTTCGGGGACCACAGGATTTCATCGCTGCTTTTTGCGGATGATGTTGTCCTGTTGGCTCCATCGAACCAGGACCTGCAGCGTGCACTGGGGCGGTTTGCAGCCGAGTGTGAAGCGGCCGGGATGAGAATCAGCTGTTCCAAATCCGAGGCCATGGTTCTCGACCGGAAAAAGGTGGATTGTCCTCTCCGGGTGGGTGGGGAGTCTCTGCCTCAAGTGGAGGAGTTCAAGTATCTCGGGGTCTTGTTCACGAGTGAGGGGAGGATGGAGCGCGAGATTGACAGGCGGATCGGTGCGGCGTCGGCAGTGATGCAGTCGCTGTATCGGACCGTTGTGGTGAAGAGGAGCTGAGCCGAAAGGCGAAGCTCTCGATTTACCTCAATCTACGTTCCTACCCTCACCTATGGTCATGAGCTCTGGGTAATGACCGAAAGAACGAGATCGCGGATACAAGCGGCCGAAATTAGTTTCCTCCGCAGAGTGGCCGGGCGCTCCCTTAGAGATAGGGTGAGGAGCTCGGTCACACGGGAGGAGCTCGGAGTAGAGTCGCTGCTCCTCCACGTCGAGAGGAGCCAGCTGAGGTGGTTCGGGCATCTGGTCCGGATGCCTCCTGGACGCCTCCCTCGGGAGGTGTTCCGGGCATGTCCCACCGGTAGGAGGCCCCGGGGAAGACCCAGGACACGCTGGAGGGACTATGTCTCTCGGCTGGCCTGGGAACGCCTCGGGGTCCATCCGGAGGAGCTGGAGGAAGTGGCTGGGGAGAAGGAAGCTTGGGAGCCCCTGCTTAGACTGCTGCCCCCGCGACCCGGCCCCGGATAAGCGGAAGAAGATGGATGGATGGATGGAGAACTTATTAAATGCAGCGGGTGCTTTTTGTTCAGATGTTGTAGCACAGACGTTAAACCAGCTCAATGTGACTTTGCTCCGTGTTTCTCCTTTTTTAATTTAAAATGGTCCCACACTTTCGCTCACCTCTGTCTTTTCTTCTGCCCTTCCTCTGTTTCTCTTCAACTGTTCGTGTTTTCGTTGCTTGAACCGTTTTCCCACATTGTCGTGTTGATGCTGCTGCCGCCACAGAACTATAATAAAATCTTTTATTATTAAAGCTCTTGTTACACATCCATGAGCGCAGAGGTCGTGTGGAAACTTTACCTCCACCGCAGAAGGTTCCGGCCAATGAAACGAAGCATCGAGGCAAAAAAATTTTAAAAATAATGCATTTTTCTAATCGATGAATCGTTTCAGCCCTACATTTAACCCACGGTCAAGTTAACGTTGATTCGGTCAAAAGCACCAGTCAAACGGTTACTGAGCAACATCCCTATTTAAGATAGAAAAGTCACTGTGGTCTGAAGATAAATAATCTGAGATGTTTTCACACAGTGATTAGACAAAAGGGACTAAATGTAATAAAATGTGATGGGGAAATGTCCCCACAAAGGTCATTTTAGACCTTTTTTGCCAATTAAATGTTTAATGTTTGAAAACTTAAAGCTTCTACGCTCAGTGATATTTATTTATCATAACCCGTCGTGTGTGTGCGCATGTTCTCTTTATTTCCCACAATACATCAGTGTGAACGGCCGTCGTTTTTTTCCAATAAAAACATAATTGCCCTGAGTCTAGTTCAGTGTATTTGGACATAAAAAATGAGGAAGCTTCTGTCCTTATCACGGCTTTTATAGGAGTTTTGCAGAGTTGTTCTCAGCATCATTACCCTCAGACTTCAGACCGCACTCTGCTGGAGGGGTTCACAGAGACGTGCACGTGATTAAAGAAATCAAATATCATAATAAAAACACTGAGTTTTAATAAATTCGGTTTGTCTTTATTGTCTTGTTTCATTCCTATCCTGGCTTTTGAAGCAACCATCTGTTCTTCAATGGAGATGTTCTCGTCCGGTTGAAAATTGGCCAAACCGTCTGGATCTCTTCGTACAGTGAATTTACCTTAACAGCCGATCGTACTCGGCGATGCCTCTCTTGTGGTCATTTTCCTCATCTTTGGCGGAGTCACTGAGATGAAGAGACCACAACATGGCCTCAAATCTGGCCCAGGACCTCGTGTTGCAGGAAAAGAGGAACTACGGGGGAAACTGTTCCTCCAGTGATGCGTAGACAGTAACTGTCAGGAAAATGTAGACGTCCTTGATGCCAAGTGGATCCCATTTATACGTCACTCCAGAAAGCTTCCTCCTCTGAGCGATGAGTTTGTTTGGTCTGATTGTCTTCACAACAGAGGCTGGAGATTTTGGAGATCTTATTTAGTATTTCAGTAAACTAGATCTGACTGAAAATTTTCCTTAAAAACTCTAATTTCATCTTATGTTTAAATTTTTAAAACTTTACTGAATCAGACTTGAAATTAGACGTCCTTTGGTATGATTTGTCAAAGTCTCAAGTCCAAGACCATAGACCATATATATGAGTGGGCTAAGCTAACCCGTTAGCCGCCGCGTGCCAAACAGGAAGTGCTTCAGGAGGCTCTTCCGGCTCCTTCTCTCCCTTTTTCCCATTGACTTACATTGGGATCTGATTGCTCCTCTGTCTGTACCTGTTGCAGTGGCCTCGTCATTTTGGTCTTAAAATGTTTGTATCAGAATCAGAATCAGAATGACTTTTATTCATCCCCGAGGGGAAATTTTCTTTGTTACAGATGCAACCGACCAAGAGCATGTAGATCGAAACAAATTACAAAAATAAGATAAGATAAATACAATAAGATAAAAGATAAAATAGCTCTCCCTGGGAAATTATTTACATCAGTGACATATTTACGACTATATACATGTGTGAGCAGGAATAGGATGAAAAGGATCGAGTAGTTTGTGATTTAAAGTGCAGCGTTCAACAGTTTGATGGCAACAGGACAGATTTCCTGTGTCTCTCAGTGGAGCTGATGCATCCACCACTGCAGAGTCGTCAGAAAACCTCTGAAGGTGAACCTGCGCTACATGGTCCTGAATTTTTTTTAGCTATTTTGTCTGTCAAAAAAAACCCTGTTCATAACATAGATCCTGGCTCCAGATTTGCTCCTGTAGCCGTGGCATCGCGAGCCTCATTTGAGCGACGCTAAACACTATGGGTGACGTCACGCTCACTTAGTCCACTTCTTTTATACAGTCTATGTCCAAGACGGGAAGGTTTGGTGCAGGGACTAAGCAGGGACTCCCAGACTTCCTTCACCCCAGACACTTCCTCCAGCTCCTCCTGGACCCCGAGGCGTTCCCAGGCCCAGAGACAGAGTCTCTCCAGCGTGTCCTGGACTCTTCCCCGGGGCCTCCTCCCCGTGGCACATGAACACCTCCTGAGGAACAGATGCTCCTCCCCTCAGCTGCTCCTCTCCACGTGGAGGAGCAGCGGCTCTACTCTGAGCTCCTCCCCCTCTCTCTAAGGGACCACTCTGGAGGAAACTCATTTGTGCCGCTTGTATCGGCGATCTCATCCTTTCAGTCATTCACCTCTTCTCTTCTCTTCTTCTATGCACAGTGAGAAGAAAATGCATTTGCAGAAAACATTTGGACGACGCCGCTATTTACAGGCAGGATCATGAACACGTGGCAGCCAAATGATCTTTTGTCTCACACTGAATGTTGGTAAAACACCAACAGTTTTTCTCCACAAAACAAAATAACAGAACGTTTCTCTTAATCACAGTAAATAGCGAAACTATTAAAAAAGTTAATGAACACAGACACCTCGGCATAATTTTAGATACTAGACTAAGTTTTAAAAAACACATTAAAAAAGGTTTGACATAAAATAAAATATAATCTGTCTACTTTTAGATCCATACGAAATTTCCTGACAAAACCAGGAGCAAAAATCTATTTAAATGCTACGATATCACCTCACTTCCTCTTTGGTGTTTTGTGCTGGTCACAAGCCGAACAAACCACAATAAAACCTCTTTAGAAGCGAGAACTTAAGATTCGAGATTGGAAACCACGAAAATCCCATCACTGTCAGATATGAACGAAACATAAAACGCTCAACTTTGACAATACAATTAAATGAGTCAAACTAAGGTGATTATTCAAGATGATCAATAATGTGGCACCACCAGTGAAAAAGTTTAACATTTAACTTCTGATCAGACGGTCAGAACCAGGTCCACGGTCAATGTGTAAAACCGAAGCGGAAACATCATCAGGACAATCTGCATTTTCATTTAAAACAAACTTCCAACCGAGCTAAAATTATGCAAAGACTAAAAAAAAATTAAAAAGTGCCTGTAAATTAAACAGCAGTTTGTAAGAGAGCAGACGTAAAGGTGGAACAAAAAAACACATGCGAAAAAATAAGTTTAATTTTCACTGATTTGAACTCTGCATTAGGAAATCACAGATCTAAAACTAAAATGAGTCAAATTGGGTAAAATTCTGAGTTTATTTAGAGGTTGCACAAGACGCATGGAGTTTCTAGAAATTGCCGTCTTGTCTCGTGATGTTGTCATTGGTGGTCATTTGTTATTATCTGTATTTCCCTTTGTTTCCAGACAATAACAGTGTTTTTGTGGAAGGATAATGCAGGTTAAAGCAGAGAGGATCCAGTCACTGAAAGTTGTTAATGACGCAGCTGAAAGAGTAAAACTGATTCAGACTTTAATGAAGCTGAGAAGCAGTTTCTCCTTCAGGTTGTAGGAACAGGAAAAATGTGCCTGACTGAAGAAGGGGAGTGTTGAAGTGTCTGAAACTCAGCGGGAGAATTCAGAAGAGAGTTTCTTCTGAAAGTGAAGACAGAAGTTGCCTCAGAAACACTGAGCGTCGATGGTTTTGTGTTGTTATATTTCTGTTATATATGACAGAGAAATCGCTCATTTACATGAGGGGGGAGTTCACTGGTGTCGGCCTGGAGCTTATAATATTCTATTATCAGTTAAAGAAATTAAAATGAACAGAGACAAACTGAATCTGTTTTTATTTAAATACATTTTGTTAGTATGTGTTGCAGTTTTGCATTAAACATGTGCACAGCTGCATCATTACATAAAGAACAGAACGAGTGATCTTTGCTTTGTGCAGCCTCCAAATATTGTTTGATTTAGATGATTTTTCATGTAAACATTAAATCAATAGTCATTTCCGAACGCCAAATCTAGAGAAAAGAGAGAAAAACGTTTTGGACCAGCCTAACAGACGAGACATGAAGCAGATACAGGGGAGGATTTGGGAAACAAGTTTGAATTATTTTAACTGATGAAATTTATGACACTGTAAATATTATAAATTGCATTGTTTTATGTCTTATGTTCATTCCAAACTTCTTCTTTGTTCCCAGTGCTTGTAATGTTGTTTGTCTCAGGGACTGCAGATGGAAATGGACTCCGAGACAAAGCGTCTTTTTATTTTCTGTTATTAATGCTCCTGAACATTGTCAAATAAATCAAATAAACTCAACTAAATCTTGACGTTACAATGCCTGACGGAGCTCTGCAGAGAGGAGCTGATTATTAGCCCACTATTCTGTTGTTTCCACGTGAAAGCTCGTGCGTGTTTAGAGCCCAAACCAGCCAAAAACACAAAATAATAACTCCACATGTCCCCTCGGAATGGTCAGAGGACTTTATAATGAGTTAATAATTAGTTGATTCTGAGTTAAGTCTGTTTCTGCGCTTCTTGCAGGTTAATAAAGAGTTAACGTCATGATTCAGATATAAAGTCAAAGTGTGTTTTCGTACCTGTGCTGTTTCTATTTCCAGAGTTTGCTGTGGAGAGTCTCTGCACCTCGCCTGGTCTCGTCTGGACCTCAGAGCTCTTGTTAAAGTCCCAGACCAGACCAGAGCTCAGAAGGTGGGACTAAAGATGGGAGGGAGGAGCCTGATATATTCTGACA
Organism: Odontamblyopus rebecca; assembly: GCA_030686955.1. Classification (NCBI taxonomy): domain Eukaryota; kingdom Metazoa; phylum Chordata; class Actinopteri; order Gobiiformes; family Gobiidae; genus Odontamblyopus; species Odontamblyopus rebecca. The sequence goes on along the minus strand of CM060656.1, from coordinate 42,581,794 downwards.
AACTAAACTAAGAGCTCAAGAGAAGTTTGAGACACCACCGGACAAATGTTTCTGTTGTAGATTCTCACTGAAGGCATCGAAACTCTGAATGAACACAAACGGAACATCGGAGACTCAAAGTAAAGTTAAAATAATGCATTGACTTACTTATCTTTAATTTGTTTTCAAGTTTAGATTGTTGAAAATAGCCTCCCTTCACACTTTTGGCATTTCTTGACCCCGAGGCAGAGCTGTGAGACTTTATGAAGAAGGTCACAAACACAGGCCAAAGCCCAAAAGACTCGACTGTCGACTGCAGAAGCAACAAGTGAAGATCGACTACTGACGGAGAAGAAGAAGAGAAACTGAAAGGTGTTGAAAGAAAATGGTTCAGGAATGTATTTTTTTAGAGTAAAAAAATATAATTCCCTCGTAAATAAATGGCATTAGAAACGATATCGGTGATCGAGTCTTTTGGGCTTTGGCCTGTGCAGTGGGAAATCAGCAGAGGGAAGTGTGAGGTGCTTATAAAGATGTTTTCTAACGTTTCCAGACACTAATGAGTGAACCAGGCAGAGCGTTTGGTTTGTTAGACTCGTGGCTGTTGTCAGATGGGTTAAAGTGGAGTTAAGCTTCTTCAGTCTGAAGAAAATTGGTGTTTTATGTGGAAGTTCAGAACTTGCCCCCATCACTACACTAGTTCAGAACTTACCCCCATCACTACACTAGTAAAGAACTTGCCCCCATCACTACACTAGTTCAGAACTTACCCCCATCACTACACTAGTTTGTTGCCTTGACAGACTCACTGCCACAGTGAGATCTCCACCGAGGAAACACTGATCTGTGCCGTTTTTTGGCTTCTGACAGAATTCCACCACCTCTAGCACCGGACTTTAGCTTCAGACGGGCCCGAGTTCAGCTATTAAAGGCTGTAGAATGTCCATGAATCATAATAACCTCGAAATTATGGAGCGAAAGGACAATTTTTTTTAGAGAAACAACCAGGAGGAGTCCTGTTATATTTTAACTGAAGATATAAAACTTGAATGTTAAGGTTGACATAAGAGACCTAATAATAATAATACTAAAACCAGCAGGGGGCACTAATGCACACGGCCCCTCACTGACTGTAGAGGACAAGCAAGACCCACATTCTCTGAGGCCATCTGAGGACGTTCTAAGAAAAATCAGCTTGTTTCGACTTTCAGGTGTCTATAAAACTAATAGTGGACAATTAAGGTCTAAAACTGGTACAAGTGGAACTAACAAACCAAGTGGACGGCCAGAAGAGCTTAATCAAGTTAGATGTTTTTAAATTAGTCAAGTAAAGACAAGGAAAATAAACATGACATGATAGAAACACATTTGTGGACGTTTGTTTACAGCCCTGGACATTCACGCTTTGGTATAAATGATAGATTTGTGAGCCGTTATTAAATCTGAAAAAGGAGACTTGTCTAAGATTATTGTGAAGTTAAACACGATGAGATCAGAAACGTGACACAGGCGGAAGTTCAACCCTGTCCTCAAAATAAGAGCTGAGAAAAAGCAGGAGGAGGGAGACGACTGTGGAGATAAAGGTTTCTACTCAAGCGTCTGTTACTACGGTGCTATTATTGTTCAGATATATAGATTAGCTATGGTCTCTCTCACTCTCATCAACTCGGGTTCTACCAGAGTTCTGGAGCTTGAGAGTTCTTCAGTATCTTTGCTGTTCCAGTACTGCACTTTTCTGGACTGAGATGTCCATTGTCCTTCCTGGTTCTGCTGTAAACACTCATCCAGTTTGGGGGTCACGGCCCCGAGTGCTCCGATCACCACAGGCTCCACTGATGCTTTCACCTTCAGGCCCTCTCCAGCTCTTCTCTGAGCCCCTGGTATTTCTCTAGTTTCTCGTGTTCTTTTTTCCTGACATTACCATCGCTCGGTATTGCAATGTCCACCACCACGGCTTTGTTCTCTCGCTTATCCAGAACCACGATGTCTGGTTGGTTCATCACCATTCTGTCAGTCTGTATTTGGAAGTCCCACAGGATCTTGGCTCATTCTCCACAACCTTTGGAGGTGTTTCCCACCTTGATCCTGGGGTTTCCAGCCCGTACTCTGCACAGATGTTTCTGTACACTATGCCCGCTACTTGGTTATGTCGCTCCATGTACGCTTTCCCTGCAGCATCTTACACCTGCAGTTATGTGCTGGACTGTCTCAGGCACTATTTTGAAAAACTTTGCACCTTGGGTCTTGTCTGGTGTGGTAGAGCTGAGCCTCTATTGCTCGGGTGCTCAAGGTTCCTGTGCTCCAGGATGATGGTTAGGGTTAAGCCTCTGTGTGTCCTTCAGACCAGCCCTCTCGAGCCATTGGTGCGATTTCTTGATATCAGCCACTTCAGTTATGTTTCGGTGGTAAGCTCCATGTAGGGGTTTGTCCTGCCATGATGGCAGTGTTGCCAACTTGGCGACTTTCTCGCTAGATCTGGCGACTGTCCAATACCTCTTGGCGACTTATTTTCACAAAAGTGACTGGCGACAAATCTAGCCACTTTTCCTGGCGTCCCTGGAGAGAAGCGCAGGCTGACCTGAATCCTGTCCAAGTTCACTTGTGTACAGCTTTGTAGCACCCAGCAGTATAAAAAGTAGGCAAATTAACTGTTCAAGAGCATTAGCTGATAAGCAGTGAGCGACCCATATATGCGACATCGACATGTTCCTCTCACCTGTCTCTCCCACAGTCTCCACCTCGGCAATTAGAGCGTCTCACGGGCTCCGAGCAGGTGGCCCCAGTGTACTTCTTGTTATAAATCAAATTCAGTGCTTTCAGTAATTGGGCTACAACATAGTTTTATTTTACTGCGCAGTAACTTGCGTCAGACTTAATTCAAAACTCCCTCACCATTTTCTCTGCAGTGAGCATCTATAAGCTATATAGGATGCCACGTGTAATTTTCCAACACGTAGGAATTGTTATAGCCTTGGCTATAATTTTCCCCATTGAGTAAGTGGAACGGATAAGAACGTGTGATGAGCGTCGTGTGATAATACAGAAGTCACTTAAACTATTTCTGGATGAGGCTGGAGGCAAGTCCAGATGTAGCCTAATAATTATTCTCTAGACATTGACCGGCCCTGGTCAAAATAAGGCCTTAAATTATTTTAATTTGAGAAGTGATGGCCAATTTTAATGGAAAAATAATAATAGCTTAACAAAAACAAAGCAAGAATCAAATGTATTTGTAGTTCTAAATAATTGAGGTGTTTTTACTCACTTTTTTGTCTCTCCCACGACGTTATCTTTTTTCCGACAGCATCTGTTAAGACATTACATGCAAAAATTATGCAAAATAGTGCAAAAGTATGCAAAATAGGTGAGGTCATCTAGCGAGTTCTAGCGACTTTTAGGGCAGCCAATAGCTACTTTTCTTCCTGGGGAGTAGCCAACACTGCATGATGGTCCCTCCAGCACCTCTTCCTCTGCGCCCCACTGTGTGTCTGTGTTCCACTTCACTTTTGCCTCCAGCTGCCTCCATTCCGAAATCTAGCCTGTTTTTGTTTACAGTTTCTCAAAGGGTCTACACCACTGACAGAATCTCAAAAAAGAGTCTGCACTTGTACACGTCACAGACTCTTATTTTGAAAGCGCCGGAGCGGAAGTGTGCGTGGCCTCAGTGACGCTGCTGCTCACATCCCCGCAGAGAAAATGGCGGCGCTACGAGCTACGGTGCTCTCGGGCAGTGGGAGAGCGCTCCTGAGCACCCCGAAGACCATCAAGACTCCCACGGTACGTCGATCCCAGCATGTAGGCTTTGTCGATCGGCTGTGTGAACGATTCGTCCCAAAGTTTTATAGAAAGTGTTTTACCCTGCCGGGAGTTCCGCGTTAGCCGCTTAGCACAGCCCGGGGTAAGGCAAGGTCACTCACGCTGTCGAGGGGTTTAGCTGAGCGTCCGACCTTTTCTCCAACTGTCCTCACCTGACCTGGTTAGATTCAGATTTAGGCATTGTTCTAGTCTTTAGATCAGGCTGTAGGGACGTCAGGGGTGCTTAGATTGGCGGAGATTCACCTGTTCTATAGCCAGCTAGCAGAGAAGCTAACTGATCCCCCTGTGTCAGCCACCCGGCGAAATTTAAACCTCTCAAAAGTACGGGTTATTACGGATATATCGTCCTAAAATCTGGGATAGAGTCAAAATCGGCCCATGGATAATAGTTTGTGTGATCAGATTGCTGTGCAGTGCAATAAGTCATTTTGATTTTAAGTCATTGGTTTTAAAAGTGGGTGAGCTAACTCTGATGCTAACAGTTAGCCTGTCAAGGACTGAGAGGACTTCCGGTGATAAACCGGTCACCTTTATTTTATTATGTATTTCTAACACTAAGCACTCTTTTAGGAGCATGTTTGCTTTAAAGTGCTCCTCAGACCGTTACTTTTAGTTTTTAATTGTGAATCGGAGAACTTTATTTGAATAACCCCAGTATGTCCTCTTGGATAAAAAGTCTTATTTGGTTATAAAAGTATATTTGGCTCTTTTCATGAATTGTTTTTAATGCTGAAGTGCCAATGCAAACAGATGCATCAATGCTCCAAATAATATTTAACTGTTCGTTATGACCCTCACAATACTGCACCCACTTGAGTCTCAATGTCACGATTTACTTTGTCACTTATGTTTATTAGTAAATAGCAAAAAAAGCCTAAAAGCCTTAATATTGTTTTTATTGCTCAAAATGTTATTGCTCTCTGTGATGTATTGATGTGTGTTTCAAATGGTGAGAAACTGTAACTTTGCACCACTGATAACCGACTCTTTGGGTCATTGAAGGTAACCTATATTTGGGGTCAGCTGAACAAGCAAGAAGTAAACACTGATGGCTTTGATTGTTTAGTTTTGCAATGGTTGTGATTTAGACTTGATTTTATTTGGTGGTGGTAAGCCACAGCTGCCCTGGGGCAGACCGGCTGTCACTGCACATTCATTCATACTCTGCAGGTTAAGAGTCGTGCCTAAGGACACAACAGTTTAAAGGTAGATTAGTGATTTCACTCAGTAGTTGAATTGTTTTTGATGCCCACATTAATGAACTGAAAGAGCTGCTCATTATTATTTTTTGTATATATAATAAAGTGTCAGTCAACTCTGGCAGTCATGAATCATCATTACTGCTTATAGGACAGAGAAATTTAAGCAGTACTACTACAGTTGTAAATATTGTGGAGCCTTTACTAAACCTTTTCTTTGTGTTTTTTCAGAAAAACATGTCCTTCACGGCTCTCCCACGGGGCAAGAAGGTGGCCCTGACCACGATCGGGGTGCTCACCGCAGGAGGAGCAGGGCTGGCTCTTGCTCTGCATCAGTCGGTCAAAGCCTCCGATCTGGAGCTGCATCCGCCCCAATATCCCTGGAGCCACGCGGGGCCCCTGTCCTCGCTCGACCACGCCAGGTAAAAGACACGAGTACGACCCCGAGAGCTCATCAGAATTTACTTACAAGGCTGAGCAGTTTAGAAAGATGCTGTTAGAGGTCGTCTTGACTAGTGTTGTCACAATACTCGAAAGCGCTAGACTTGATATTCAGTGCAGATTCCGACACCACAACAATGATAAAATGAACCCTTTATTTAGACAATGGGATGTGATTTTCAATATAAACCTATATGTGCTCTTATACTTGTTCTGAAACAATTCAAGATTCAAGATTGTTTATCTGTCATATGCAGGTTCAACACAAGGTCCACAGTGCAATGAAATGTTTAGGATGAGAAGAACCGTTGACTCGCTAATATTCAAATAGCTGCAATAAATAGTACTGTTAAAAAAGTGTTTGCACATACAAGGGAAAGAGTAAAAAATATAGTAAAAAAAATAATAAAATACATATATAATAAAAAATGTAATAAAATATAATAACATACAAATGTGCAGGTAAGATTAAATAAGGTATAGCTGAGTATTTCAGAGTAGAGTATCCCGTATTGCACATAATATGGTATTGCACATGTGTTGTGGAGCAGGTTATTGCACAAGATCATTCTAAAGCTGCAGGAAAGGTTGGTTCTGTCCTGAGAATGTGACTTTTTAAAATATCAACAACTGCTGATTATTGATACTTTTGACAGCCTTAGTCTTAACTGATCCCTGTAGAAACAATAAAGATTCCGCTGCTCATTAGGTTCAGATACAAGAGGTGTTTATCTACACAAATATAACTTAAGGTGGTTTGTAATTTCTTAAATAACGGCACATGAAAACATAAAGGAGTCTTTGCTATGACTTTGTTTAATCATAATCGTAATCATTGAGTGTGTGCAAAAAAAATCAGTCTTATTTTCTGGCCTTATCGTCGAGCCCTAATATAGATTTTAGATATTTAGATATGTTGTGGCAAATCAAAATAGGGTTTGGTTTGTCCCAGAGACGACCACCAGGGGGAGACACAGGACCCCACAGCTATTTGTAACCGCACAAAAGTGATTACTGGTGTTTTAGGGCAGGATGATATGGTCACTTTCACGATTTTGCAATAAAAAAAAACAGACTTGATTATTGAAAAATAGAAATGAATCAAATGAATTCTAACTGAAGCACCATAAACGTTGGCTCTGAGGTGACGGTGACTCTTTTGCCCCGATGCTCGTGTCTGTGGCCTGTCGTAAACGTGTGTGTTGTGTGTTCCAGTGTGCGGCGCGGGTACCAGGTGTACAAACAGGTGTGCTCGGCCTGCCACAGTATGGACTATCTGGCCTTTAGGAACCTGGTGGGAGTGTCGCACACGGAGGCCGAGGTCAAGGCCATCGCTGAGGAGGTTTGTTCAAACTCGGGCGCCGTTTTAGGGGGAAGGATTATGCAGAACTTAATGCATTTCAGAACAGATTAGCGGAGGCCGAAATTACTTTATTTTATTCATTTAGACCGGCTATTTTGTTCGCAAGCATTGTTTAACTTGAGTCATTTAATCTTTGCATTTTGACAAATCATATTTCAATTATTTGTGCAGCCGTACATGAAACGTACTGTGTTCAGTTCAGCGTTTGTTCGAAACTGAAACTTCAGCTTTGGCATGGCAACTTTGACTTTTAGGAATCAACACCTGAAAAATAAAGAGAATTGTTTTAGTTATGCAAATGAATCTAACGACTATGTACTGTGGTCCAAAGCAAGAACGAAATGATCTGATGAATGTAGGGATGCACCGATACCGATACTTCCATAATATACTCGTACTTGTTAAACATTTGCCGATATCACTGTCACATGACACATTCAGCAGTGTCCTGAATAAGCCAGAATCCCGCTGATGAGAAACAAAAGCAACATAAATAATCCAGTCCACTTTATTCTATGGCACATTTCATAAACAAACAGTTTTCAAAGTGCTGCACAGATACAAAACAAGGACAACAATAATAAAATAAGAATAAACACACTGTGTGATCACACACAGTAAAACCAGTCAAATAAAACCAGAGCAAGAACCAAACGCTCAGACCAAATCAGACTAGTCCTAAAACAACTGTCAAACCTCAGAGGAGCACAAATAGATAAAAGAAATAACTGCATCTGTAACTAAGAAAATTTCCCCTGGGGATGAATAAAAGTCTGATTCTGATGCACATGAGCCGTGGGCTTTGAAGTTTCCTAAACAAATGTGCCAAAGCTGCTTTAAACACATTCTGATCAAGATTCAAAAAGTTTATTGTCAAATTTTCATATTCACATAAGAAAAAATGAACTAATGTTTCTCCCTGTCAATCAAAGCTAAATTAAATAATAATAATTAAAAAATGAAAAAAGTTGTTCTCAGGGACACAGTTCAGAGTGTAGGGGGAATATCAGGGGCAGTTATTTTTCCCCGGGTTTATTAAATATATATTTTGGAGCATTTGTAAGATTCAGGTAAATACTCGTCATCAGTACAGAAATGACTGTATTTGTATCAGTTTTCAAAAAAGTGGCATCGGTGCATCTTTAGATGAAGACTTTTTGCCAAAACTTAAAGAAATAAAAATAAAAGGTTTTGCCCCTGGGGCAGCTGAGTGCAGTTTGGTGATATTCTGAGGAAAACAGTTTTTGTCAGGGACCTACTGTAAAATTTAAATGTGTAAAAACTGCCTGGAGTTAAAAGTCTGTGTGTGTTTCTGTGTGTGTGTGTTTCTGTGTGTGTTTCTGTGTGTGTATGTGTGTGTGTGTTTCTGTGTGTGTGTGTGTGTGTGTGTGTGTGTGTGTGTGTGTGTGTGTGTGTGTGTGTGTGTGTGTGTGTGTGTGTGTGTGTTTCTGTGTGTGTGTCTGTGTGTGTGTTTCTGTGTGTGTGTGTGTGTGTGTGTGTTTCTGTGTGTGTGTGTGTGTTTCTGTGTGTGTGTGTGTGTGTGTTTCTGTGTGTGTGTGTGTGTGTGTTTCTGTGTGTGTGTGTGTTTCTGTGTGTGTGTGTGTGTGTGTGTGTTTCTGTGTGTGTGTGTGTGTGTGTTTCTGTGTGTGTGTGTGTGTGTGTGTGTGTGTGTTTCTGTGTGTGTGTGTGTGTGTGTGTGTGTGTGTTTCCTCAGGCGGAGGTGGTGGACGGGCCTGATGAGAGTGGGGAGATGTTCACTCGTCCTGGAAAACTGTCGGATTATTTCCCCAAACCGTATCCGAACGCTGAAGCCGCCCGAGTGGCCAACAACGGAGCGCTGCCCCCGGACCTCAGCTACATCGTCAACGCCAGGTACCAAACCGGGTCCAGAACCAGGACTAAACCGGGTCCAGAACCAGGACTAAACCGGTCCCAGAACCAGGACTAAACCGGTCCCAGAACCAGGACTAAACCGGTCCCAGAACCAGGACTAAGCCGGGTCCAGAACCAGGACTAAGCCGGGTCCAGAACCAGGACTAAGCCGGGTCCAGAACCAGGACTAAACCGGGTCCAGAACCAGAACTAAACCAGGTCTCGCTCTAAACTGAGTCTAAACCTGTTCTGGATCGAGGCACTTTCAGACTCGAGATTTGTCCCAAGTTCAGTTCTCATAAGTCCCTGTGCAGAAACTTGGGCCTCAGTTGCAGAGTTTGTCACTGATCTGAAGGTTTGCGGTTTGAGTCCCGCTCGTAACATAAACACTGTTGGTTAATCTGTCAGATTCACTGGTGAATCGTCGTCGTGTCCTTGGGCTAAACACTGGAGCCACTTCTGGTTTGTAAACTCGCTGGAGATTATTTCAGTAACGGATGATGATAATAATAATAATAACAATAATAATAATAATAATAATAATAATAATAATAATAATAATACATTTGATTTATTTGGCGCCTTTCTGGACCCGAGGTTGTCTTAGAACAACAGTTGCAGCTCTTTTCACAGACACATGACCTCAAAGACTCTTTACAGACGCTTTCTTAACAGAGCCTTGTTCATTCACTCCAGACCCGATGGTGTAAACTACGACCATCACAGGCGCCACTTTCACCTACAGCAGGTTTTGGGTTGATCGTGTCGGTTTTACACTGAAACGACAGAATCACTGTATCGGATTTGCATCCAGACACGTGGTTTCTGTGTCCGCTCCGCTGTTTCCCGTTTGTCTCGGGTTTGATTAAACTGTTTTCCAGAAACGATAAAGACAAACATGCGTTTGACAGAAGCAAAGAAATCTGAAGGACAAACGGAGGTGAAGAACAGCGGAAACACGACCAACCTCAGGAAAAACTGCTCAGGAACAGCTCAGAAATGGTTCTAACAACACGAACCCCAATCCAGATCAGATCATGATAATCGATTCTGAATCTTGAGAATCGGAATCAATTCTTGGAATTTGAATCAATTGCAATAAAAAAAACGAATGACAGACAGACTGTAAAATTGGACCATAGTGCACAGCCTTTTTATCTAAAACAGAAGATGGGGAAACTTGTAATCTTTCCCAAACGGTCTGAAGTTATTTTGGTGAAGTTCACTGTTCTTTCTCTTCGTGGCGTTTCAGCTCCTCACGGACGAGTGTCTGTGTGTTATCGGGGCTAAAGCAGGAATGATGATCTTGTGTTTCAGGCACGGAGGGGAGGATTACGTGTTCAGCCTGTTGACTGGATACTGCGAGCCTCCTGCAGGGGTCACTGTGAGGGAGGGGCTCTATTATAACCCCTATTTCCCCGGACAGTCCATCGGCATGGCCCCGCCCATCTACAACGAGATCCTGGAGTTCGACGACGGTAAAACGGCTTCATATTTTTCTCCAGGCACAGCGTTGGCAGCTTCAGGGCGTCGACGAACTGTGACAGATGCAGAGGAAACGTGAAGTCCTATTAAATATCTGTGAAGATCTCGTTAGATGAGCAAACGTGAACGCTGCAGTTTCAAAGTTTATTGTGTGAATTTTCCACAATAAACCGTCGAAAGTGTAATTTAGGTCCAGCTGCTTAATCAAGTTTAAAAGAGGTTCAGTGGTTTCTAATCGTCTCTGATAAGTTTGGGGTTTTTAAAAAGAGGGTTTCATGCAGTTTTATTTTTTTGCTTTCTAGTCCAAATGTTCCCTGAGCCAGAACTCGCCGGAAGAGGTTTTTGGTGTCGTCCACATGTGGTTAAAGTTAATAGAGTTAAAATGATTTGTTAAATTGTTCTTGGGTCAATTATAGAAACACAAAACACTTAAAGTGACACATTCACTGCAAATGACAGAAAACTAACCAGATTTATTCTCTTCTGTCTAGAGAAACATCTCATTAACTTGTTTTAAGGGACATTTACTAAATGACTGTGAAATATTTAAGATTATTTCAAGAAAATATTTATATATTTTGTCTCGTTCTTTATAAACGAGTTAAAATGCACAAAACAAGTGTTCAGAGTTTCAGACATTTTTCTGGATGTAAATGAGTCGATCTGGGACTGAAAATGTTTCTCTGAACCTTCTGTTTGTGACATGAAAAATTAAAAGTTTTAGAAGTTTTAGGAAATGCTGCAACTTGTCAATAGTTTTAAAATAAGGAAATAAAGGATTTTATTAAGATTCATGAACTAAAATCAAGAATAAAACCGTCAAGAACAGATTTATCTTCTAGTTTTAAGATTTTTCATCTTAATTTATTCTTAGAATTAGTGTTTTATGTTTTATTTTAGACACTTAAACTTAGATTATTGCTCAGAATAAATTATTTTATCTGATTTGAAGATTTCTGAAGCCTGGATATATTTTCTTTAAGATTTCTTGATTAGTAAATTTCTCTTCTGCACAGATCATTTCACTTGTTTCTGGAGCATTTGAACTTAACACAAGTGCATTTTTCTAGTTTTAAGGAGGGAGATTTTTTGCATTTGTTGAACATTTTTGTTATGAACTATCCACAAGGTAAATCCAAAGTGCAGTTTAATCAAAAGGACAGTGGCTCTTGTGTCCTTCCTAAGAGTTTGATATTGTGACGTTCCACAGTAAAACCACCGCCTGTAACATCCCTGAGTCCGTTTCACAGTCTGATCCTGATCCTGTCCCTCGCTGTTTGCCATAGGAACTCCGGCCACCATGAGTCAGGTGGCGAAAGACGTGTGCACGTTCCTGAGGTGGGCCGCGGAGCCAGAGCACGACTACCGCAAACGCATGGGACTGAAGGTAAAGACGCACACAGACCTACGCAGACGCACACAGACCTACGCAGACGCACATGCAGACACACACAGATCTATGCAGACGCACACAGACCTACGCAGGCGCACACAGACCTACGCAGGCGCACACAGACCTACGCAGGCGCACACAGACCTACGCAGGCACACACAGACCTACACAGACCTACGCACACAGACCTACGCAGGCGCACACAGACCTACGCAGGCGCACACAGACCTACGCAGGCACACACAGACCTACGCAGACTCACGCAGACCTACGCAGGCACACATGCAGACACACACAGATCTATGCAGACGCACACAGACCGACGCAGGCGCACACAGACCTACACAGGCGCACACAGACCTCCGCAGACGCACATGCAGACACACACAGATCTATGCAGACGCACATGCAGACACACACAGATCTATGCAGACACACACAGATCTATGCAGACGCACATGCAGACACACACAGATCTATGCAGACGCACACAGACCTACGCAGACGCACACAGACCTACGCAGACGCACATGCAGACGCACACAGACCTACGCAGACGCACACAGACCTACGCAGACGCACACAGACCTACGCAGACGCACACAGACCTACGCAGACGCACACAGACCTACGCAGACGCACACAGACCTACGCAGACGCACACAGACCTACGCAGACGCACACAGACCTACGCAGACGCACACAGACCTATGCAGACGCACGCAGACGCAGACACACGAACACAGACCTACGCAGGCACACACAGACCTACGCAGACGCACACAGACCTACGCAGACGCACACAGACCTACGCAGACTCACACAGACCTACACAGACGCACATGCAGACACACACAGATCTATGCAGACGCACACAGACCTACGCAGACGCACACAGACCTACGCAGACGCACACAGACCTACGCAGACGCACATGCAGACACACACAGACCTACGCAGACGCACACAGATCTACACAGACACATGAACAGGCAGACGCACACAGACCTACGCAGACGCACATGCAGACGCACACAGACCTACGCAGACGCACACAGACCTACGCAGACGCACACAGACCTATGCAGACTCACACAGACCTACACAGACGCACATGCAGACACACACAGACCTCCGCAGACGCACACAGCAATAAAATAGTCATGGACACAATGCAGCAGAGCTTCTTAACAGGAAAGTTACACGGTTCACCTTTTTTCCACAGCCAACTGTAATTTAAATGTATAAATGTTCGTAAATGTAAATCATATTTCTGTGTTTTCAGCTGCTGATGGGCGCGGCCATAATCACGCCGCTCCTTTACTACATGAAGAGGCACAGATGGTCCGTACTCAAGAGCAGGAAGATCGCCTACAGACCTCCAAAATAAAACCACTCGACTCTCAGACCTTCAGAATAAGACGCCACAACACAACTACCAAAAAAACAACGTACAACTTCAACCTGTAAACCACAATGTGTCCAGAAACCCCACAACATCACAGCCCGGACACGACTCTCCCTTTTAGCATTTCAGCACGTGGTATAAATGTTTCAGCTCCACTTCTGCCTTTGTTTGGATGTCGTGGGGCTTTTGAACACTTTGTCTTAAAAGTGCTGGTTTTCCACAGCGGAACTAGAATAATATTAAATCTATTTACGATTACGGTTTTGCGTTTTAACCTTTGTCAGGACTCAAGACTATTTTTAGTGTAAGAATGAAAAACTGGTAAAGAGCCGAGTGACCATCGTAAATATACCAGAGCTTCTGTTTGATTCTGTCCTCCCACCTGAGCTGTGTCATGTAAATATTTAATAAAGTTAAACAATAAAACACAAGATTCACTGGAGTTTTGAATATGAAACTGTTTGTTTTGTACGACTTGTGTCCAGGCTTCCCACAGTCATGGAAATCCTGGAAAAATCATGGAATTTTAGTTCTTTTGTGGCTGTTCTGATTATTTCTCCAGCAGGACAAACACAAAAAGGTTTAAAAAAGACACAACAAATGCACTGACAGGATTAAGAATGTTAAAAAACCATAAACCAGAAGGTGAGTGGAAAAGTTCACATTTCAGATTTAGCCCTAAAGGCTGAGAAATTTTACACCTGTAGAAAACTCACTTTAGGTCATGAAAAAGTTTGTCAGTGAAAAAGAGCGGGAATCCTGTGTATCGGCTTTTATTGATTTTATGTGAACCATAAACAGAGAAATTATTACTTTGGCGAGATGTTCCACAGTGTTTGAACTGTTTTAATGCAAAAAATACCTTGAAAAACGAATTCCAGATAATTCTGCATGTGGGATTTTTCATTCTAGTCGTTTTGTTTATTTATCCTAAATCTACTTTTTTTCACTCTTGCAAAGGACAATTTTCAGCTTTATTTAGTAGTTTTTAAATATGTTTTATTATTTAACGGTGCAATAATCCAATTTTCCGGTCAAATCGAAAAGAAATAAAGTTCAGTTCTGAAAGTAAAAACAGATTTATATCATCAAGTATATAACATTATATTCTGTATTTTTACCACAATATTCAACAATATTTAAATAAAAATGTGTGTTTCACATGTTTATCTCCGTCTTTTTTCTGTAACACTTTAACCCGTCTAGAATCAACTGAAGACATGAGAATATTGACAGTTTTGGAGTCGGTTTTCTTGCTTGTGCTCGATATTATGCTCCAAAAACCCGTCCTTAGAAGAAACTATTGCTATTTTTCTGTAAAATATTGTGAATATTATTGTAAAAATACAGAATATAATGCTGTATATGATGATATAAAATGTGTTACTTTCAGAACTGAACTTTATTTCTTTTTTATTTGACTTTATAAACATCTGGAACAGTCAGATTCTACAAAATTTGATTATTGCACCGTTAAATAATAAAAATATTTCAAAACTACCAAATAAATCTGAAAATCGGCCTTTGCAAAAGTAAAATAAGCAACAACAAAATAAGCAAAAAGCCTCTTCCCGATGAGGAAAAATCCCACGTGCAGAATTATCTGGATCACACAGAACTGTACAAGTCGAGATATAAAATAATCCAGGTGCCCGTTCATCTAATTATAAAGCGTTTTATTGTCCGATAATCAGGAGGTGTGCAGTTGCATGCTAGTTACAGCATGGAAAAACTCTTTGGTTTCAGAGTTATGAAACGTGCACATAAACTAAATCATTAGGATGCATCAGGTGAACGAGGAATAACTTTGGATAACTTTGCAAACCTTTAAAAATGAACAAAACAGGTTGGATATTTAGTTTAAATTAAAGGCGGTGAAAACAATCCGATCTTTTAAAACTCTTTATTATGTTGTGATCACGACTGATTGGGCAGAATAATGTAAATAAGGTAAAAATGAGGTAGAAAACACAGAGCTGTTGGTCCGGTCAGCAGGAGTCCGTTGGCCAGCCCAGTTCTTTGAGAAAACTGCGTCTCCCATGATGCACCGCTCCAAACTTCTCCAGCTGCTTGTGAGAACGAGCCGAGCGCCACCCGATGACGGCCTGCGACGTGCGGGGGAAAGAGACCGGAGACGCCTGCAGCAGAAGAAAGAACAGGAAAAACAAAGAGATGTTTTTCTGTCTGTTTTGTTTTGTTTAAAGGCAAAATCCCTGCAAAATCAGGGTCTAACCATATTTTTCAGAGTATAAGTCGCACTGGAGTATAAGTCGCACCAGCCAAAAAATGCGTAATGAAGAAGAAAATATAAATCGCACTTTTTGGGGGAAATTTATTTTATAAAATCAGAGCCCAAGAACCAACATTTTATCCTGAAAGGCGAAGTTATAGAAGTTATAGTGATAAAAATAACCCAACAGAGAAGAATCCGTGTATCACTCGTTTTTCAATATAGAACCAAAAATAAGAAAATGAAAAAACAGCTCTTTTCTTTATTATTTGTCTCTAAAACCAAAATGAAAAAATGGATAACAATTTGTTCATTTTTAATTCATATATACAATTCATATATTTGGTTTATGGGCTCAATGCGAAAAATGAAAATATAAGTCGCACCTGAGGATAAGTCGCCCAAACAAACCCTGAAAAAACGTGCGCCTTATAGGCCAAAAAATACGTTAAAAGTCTTAAAAAGGTCTTAAATTTCATGTTCCTAAATTAAGGCCTTAAAAAGTCTTAAATTATGTTGTCCAAATTTTATTTTCTTAAATTTCATGAGCCTCAAAACCTGCAGCACCTGAACTAACATCAGGGACCATGACGTCCTCCTCCTGTGGCTCCTCACAGAGGGGTTCATAGGGGGTCAGGTGCAGCAAACTGCCCCCACGACCCAGAGGGATTAACGGGAGAAGATGGATGGAAATTTCCTGAGTCTCTTTTTTTGTAAACTCACTGAGCTGCAGAGCAACGTGAAGAAAGACACTGTGAAAGTTTAGTTTGAATAGTTATAAATGATTTTTGTCCATTTTACACCAACGCACACGAATATAAATGAGTTCTGAATGAGATTTTATCATAAAAGTTGTTTTTTTTTTTGCAACAGATTCTTCATTTTCCTAAAATAAATAAATAAATATATATATATAAACTTTTTTTTAATATTATATATATAAAAATATATATATAAACAATTTAAAATCCCTGATATCCCGAGCTCACGGTAATGTAATGTAATGTAATGTAATGTAATGTAATGTAATGTAATGAGCTGTAATGAAATACAAATGTGATAAAGATGAATTAAGTTTAAGAGTTTACTGAAATATTCTAATTAAAGCAGAAACATTCTGATTGAGACCAGCAGGGGGCAGCGTTTCCTCTTTCTGACCTTGTTCTCTGTTTTTACTTGTGTCTGTTCCAAATGTGCACATTTAGTGACAGATAATAATGTGTCCTAATAAATAAAATGTACAGAAATCACATTTACTTTGCTGTTGTGCTCTGGGACGCTGCTCTCTTCCTCCGGTCGGTGCTTTACACTTTCTTCATGCTTCAAACTTTCCTTCTGGAACTAAAACAGACGAACAAACCAAAAATATAAACGATAAATACAGTTCATTTCCCAAAGAGTCGGATCGTGTTCTGTAAATCCTCACCTCTCTGTACTCCTCGGTCAGAAAACCCCATTTTCTCGGCCAAACGTCAGCAGAGTTTTTCTCCAGTCGGACATGGGCCTTCCTAAAAACACTGAAAAGCTTTATTTTCATCACCAGTGCCACTTTATCTGATTATTATTTGTTATGATGCTCTTTCAGCACCAGTAATTACTTTACAGTGAATCTAAATCAGCCGTGGGTCTCACAGAAAGAATAAATCACTTACATTATTTCCGTTTTATTTATTATCCGAGTCTGAACATCGTTTTATTTTGAAAAATGAGCGAATTCTCACCGTTACATCCACGAGACACATTAACACTAATATATTAAACCCACAGGCGGCAAAACGAGTAAAAAACAGGCGTCTTTGGAAACGTTTCTTATTACATTTTTGTTGGTCTGGTTGGAATCATTTTATTTTGTCGTATTTGTCCGTCGCACCTTAAAGGCATTAAACGGGTCCATGGGGCAAAAAAGGTTTGGGACCTCTGATCTAAACGACAAACCTGGTCACGAGTAGGTCAGAAAATGTACAGTAAAGTAATCTGACAACAGCCACGAGTCTAACAAACCAAACGCTCTGCCTGGTTCACTCATTAGTGTCTGGAAACGTTAGAAAACAACTTTATAATCACCTCACACTTCCCTCTGCTGATTTCCCACTGCACAGACCAAAGCCCAAAGACTCGATCACCGACTCCAGAAGCAACAAGTGAAGATCGACGACTGACGGAGAAAAAGAAGAGAAACTGAAAGGTGTTGAAAGAAAATGGTTCAGGAATGTGTTTTTTTTTTGGTGTTTTTCAAAAAATATAATTCACTGGTAAATAAACGGGATCAGAAACGATGTCGGTGATCGAGTCTTTTGGGCTTTGGCCTGTGGGAAATCAGCAGAGGGAAGTGTGAGGTGCTTATAAAGTTGTTTTCTAACGTTTCCAGACACTAATGAGTGAACCAGGCAGAGCGTTTGGTTTGTTAGACTCGTGGCTGTTGTCAGATGGGTTAAAGTGGAGTTAAGCTTCTTCAGTCTGAAGCAAATTGGTGTTTTACGTGGAAGTTCAGAACTTGCCCCCATCACTGCACTAGTTCAGAACTTGCCCCCATCACTACACTAGTTCAGAACTTGCCCCCATCACTACACTAGTTCAGAACTTGCCCCCATCACTACACTAGTTCAGAACTTGCCCCCATCACTACACTAGTTCAGAACTTGCCCCCATCACTACACTAGTTCAGAACTTGCCCCCATCACTGCACTAGTTCAGAACTTGCCCCCATCACTACACTAGTTCAGAACTTGCCCCCATCACTACACTAGTTCAGAACTTGCCCCCATCACTACACTAGTTCAGAACTTGCCCCCATCACTGCACTAGTTCAGAACTTGCCCCCATCACTGCACTAGTTCAGAACTTGCCCCCATCACTGCACTAGTTTGTTGCCTTGACAGACTCACTGCCACAGTGAGATCTCCACCGAGGAAACACTGATCTGTGCCATTTTTTGGCTTCTGACAGAATTCCACCTCCTCTAGAAACGACTTTAGCCTCAGACGGGCCCGAGTTCAGCTTTAAATCTGCTCTTAAATATATTTACTTTGACTTTTCACTTTGAGGATTTAAAATAATGACCACATGACACCGACTTGGACGTTCCCTGTGCTGCAAACTGGTGCAGGGCTCTTGTTAGGATAAATAACGAGGCTCAGATAGTTTGTATAAGCACTTCTATATTTCATTATTGTACCGAGGTGAAGATCGAGGGGAGTCAAGAGTCTTGCTCAAGGACACAGCAACAAATCTTTACAAGGGTCTGGCTGGGAAAAAGCAACAGACTCACAACACAAGATTCTCCAAACAAGCGTCAGTGAAGCTAAATCGACTCAAGGTACGTGTTTGATAAGGGAACAATCACTAGTTTGCAATTAAATCATTTGTTTTCTTCTCGTTTTTTCTATAATTTTGCTCTAAAAACTAAAAAAATACATTGACATTGGGGACGTTACTAAGCTGAAATTCATCCTTGTAACTAACACAAAGGCTCATCATGTCACACTCTGACCTTTTGTTCACGCTTCCCCAAACAAGGCCTCATTTACAACTACATTTCCAGCCTTGAAATAAAAAAAAACAGACGTATTTTTACCAGATTTCGTCCTGATGAACATAGTTGACGGCGGCAGGAGCTGGAGCTTTGTGCGCCTCCATCTCGCTCCTGTCGGTTTGTGCGTCGTCTGTGTCCTGGAGCCGGATAATGTTTCACCTGCATCTGTGGCTCGGTGACACCAGAGTTTACCGTCGCCATGGACACACATTCCCACACATATGTTTCCCTCTGGGTCAATGACGGAGTTCGGAAAACCACAGTGGAAGTGCTGGAGGAACGACCTGCCTATGGTTTAGGATTGAAACGTAAAGATCCAGAGTGCAGCTTTATTATTCCACTGAAATAGTTAAAAGCACAATTCAGAACATTCTCCACGTGTATATATGTGTTTTTATGCCGTTCTGTGGGAGATTATAGCCAAAGGAAAAGTGCTTCCGTGGGAACGAGCAGGAGGAGGAGCAGGTAAGAGTCAGGTTTGTGGAGATGCAAGGCCCGCCCAGAGTAAGGACGGATGGTTTTGTGTGTTTTTCCAGTGTGATAAACGCCAAAATAAATGGTCACGGTCACATTTTTATGCAGCACTTTTCCCCCTTCAAGGCCTGAAGGACACGGATGAACCACTCGCCCACAGATGAGTATTAGACTTGACAGTAATCGCTGGTTTCAGACGGGGTCAGGAAGTAAAGACAGACACAGAACCTCGTTTCCCTCCACTGACTCTGCGCCAAAACGCCTAAACTCTGTGCGTCTGTGGTCGCTGCAAACGCTCGAATCGGGAGAAACACAAAGGTTTTTCTGTGGAACAAACGTGGTGTCTCACAAAGGAGTTGGTTTTAAAAAACTTACAGAGAAAAGACGAAAGTGGTTTGAAAATCTGCGGCCAAAAACAGGAGGCGCGGAAACAGACGCTGCTCGAGTTTGCAGAGACTGTGGAACAGGTCCGGACTGTGTCATTTATGAGTTTTAGACGTTTTTTGGACAGTTCTTTATGAGCAGAGCGTCGGAAGTGACGCTAAACTGCTGCGTTATACGTCTGAACTTGTCGCACAAAAAGCTTTATGTGGTGCTGATTTTAGGATCCTACTTTCAGGTTCTCCTGGTGCAGCGGCTGAGTTTAATTCTAAATAGTCATCTCCTCCAGGTTTTTAAAGTCTTTCATTTGGCTCAGTGTAACACGAGGTCTGCAGCACCAGAGACTTTATTATGTCCATCGCCTCAACGCCGGGAAAATCCTCCAAATTATAAGAAAAGTCTTCTGTCTTCATATTGTACAGGGCATAACTGATATGTAAACTCAGCTTTTCGCTATAACAGGTCTGTGTCAGTCCGTTCAAACCTTCTGCGTTCTCGCTGTCGCAAAGCACTTCCTGCTCCATTTGGATTTCACACATCATCAGGGTCACGTGCATCAAACCTAGGAGTAGAAGTACTAGTAGATTAGTCGTAGTAATAGTAGTCGTAGTAAATTATCAGAATACACTGGCAGCTTTCCAAAGTCCCTGTTGCAGCACATGGTGCTTTATGAAGCAGCAGCAGCAGTAGTGGTGGTAGTCGTATATATGTTACTCAGTGTATATGTTAGCAGTGTTATCGGGGGGAGGGGCGGTACAGTGAGGAACAGCAGAGGGAGGAGGGGCAGGCTGTTCTCAGGGGGGGGGGTGTATTTTGTTGGATAAACTTCTTGCGACACAAAGCGACATTTTGGTCTTTGGTTTTAATCGTTTAATGCAACAATTTCCCCGTAAAAGTCACTCACTGTTCCTAAAGCCACAGTACGGAACATTCTAGGCAGAACAGACTCAAATAAAACATGAAGCTCAGGTGGTGTTTGTCGAATTCGAAGGTTGGTGGTTCAAGTCCCTCCAGACGACAGATACAAACATTCCAATGAGAACACGGGAACCACACACTTGGACAGCAGAGTTTCAGTTTCTTTTCTCCATCATAAATGAGCTCTGCACATTTTTTCACAAGCCTAGAGATATTTTCTTAAGTTCTGGGTTCATATCATTGCTTTTCACTCACAAATCTGCACGTTCTGTTATTTTGAAATAAACTGAAGGAGCCCAGGAGTTAGAAGAAGAGGCTGGAGGTTTGTTTTTTATTTATTTATTTTATTTCATTCATTATAAAAGAAAAGGCTTTTTTTGTTTTACATGACACAATATCAGAATGAAAAGGAGCAGAGAGAAGAACACATCTTATATTTTCTGCCCCTTTTTACAAAAAATATATTTACTTTTCACAATTGATTTCTGGTTTAGCCTCTTAATTTAACTCAAATGAGTCATAAATGTTTTCATCTCATGTTTCACTTTGCCACAGACACTGTCTCAGTTTACACTTTCATCATTATTTAATACACTTGATTTAACAAATAAGATTTACACGTTGATCCCCAGATTTCTACACAGTGAGTTAAGTACGGCACAATCAGTGAGTTGTACAGTGTTATTAATGCAGAACTATTTCATGAAAATTTAACTTTGTGTAAAACACCAGTGACTTTTGTGATTTTTCCTTTTGTATAATTTATGTGATTTCCAGGTAAGTTCTTCGTCAGTCATGACTCCTAAAAATTTGGTTTCATTTTCCCTTTGAATTTCCCACTCATCTATTTTTAATGTTACATCATTTTTTATCCGAGCATTAAACATTATGACATTTGTCTTAAGATTTAGTGACAATCTATTTATATCAAACCAATGTTTTACTTTTTCCAGCTCATGATTTACTGCCTGTATTTCATCTTTTATGTTTGATCCTGTATAAAACAAAGTCGTATCATCAGCGAATATAATTTTACCAACTAATGAAACATTTATCAGGTCATTAATATACAAAATAAACAGTTTAGGTCCAAGAACTGACCCTTGTGGTGCTCCATATTCAGTGTTACACTGTGCTGACTTTGTGTTGTTTATCTGAACATATTGTTTTCTGTTTTCTAGGAAGCTTTTTACCCATTTGTGTGCTACACCTCTAATTCCACACCGATGTCATTTTTGAAGTAATCTTGAGTGATCAATAATGTCGAAAGCTTTTTTTAAATCAATGAAAATACTTAAAAAGAATTTTTTGTTGTCTATTGCTGTTGATATTTTCTCTGATAATTCCATAATTGCCATAGAAGTTGAATGTTTTGTCCTAAAACCACACTGACCTCTATTTAAAATATTATGTTTTTCAATAAATTTATCCAGTCGTGTTTTTTCTGCATCCTGGAGATGTCAGATTGTACAAAATTAGAAGGGCAACCATGGTTGAGGGGCTTAGAACCCAAGAACTAAGACCGCAGGTTAAATCCAAGGGCTGAACAGTGGATTCAAAAACAAAAAAATAAAAACTGAAGTGGATGCATGACAATAAAATGTTAAAACCGCAAGATAAATATGTCCACAAATGATGTTTAATACGTGGTTAAAATACTAACAGTTAATAAAAAAACAACTAAAAACTGTTAAAAGTTCATTAAAAGGCACCAATCCGGATTAAAAGTGCAGTTTTAATCTCTCTGGCCACGAGCAGCATGGCGGAGGTGAACGCAGGCAGTAGTGTGGACTCTCCTGCTAAAAATGTTAGCACAGACAAACAGACGACCCAAGTCCTCAAAAGTGTTAGCAAAATGTGCACGGCTGATGTGGCAGCACAACATCACTGCGAGAGCGTCTGAAGAGGAAGCATGTTGGAGCCGTGGGTGAAGGAGATTCACGGTAAGTTCAGGTTAAGATATTACGGATTCATCTAGAAACTATTTGTTTTTAACTTGGCCGGAGATGTGTTCGCTCTGAAATCTGTCATAAACTGTAGATGGTGCTTTTATACCTACGCTGAGAACCATTCTCCAGGAATTAAACCGAGGGGCAACGTCTTTTTTAAACCGATACATGAAAGCCACCAGAGCACATCGGTCTGTCCCCTTTAAAATCAGTCGGACTCTGGTGAGATTTCACCAACATATTGGCGACAGGAAAAGTAGTCGGTTGCATCACTGGTACAAGTTAATAGGAACGTTTTAATCACAACGTTTTGTTTGACACTATACAAGTTAAACCGAAGTTGCTTGGTGTTAGCTAGTTCGCACATATTAGCCGCGATTGCATTGGAACAATGTGTTTCTAAGCCAACATTAGCTAGTCCAGTTAACCACTTGCCACCCACCACGTGGCGATTTCACAACATTAAAAAGTCAAGCCAGATATTCACCGTACTTATTTTTCCGGCCATGGCTATTGTTACGTGACCGTAATGAACTGCCGGAAGGATATTCTTACGTGACTTCCGCTCGAAGTATTTTTATACTGGTAATATATTCTTTTTCTGAGTTGTGGGAAGGACTCCATGGCATATTGTTAAAAGGTCATGAGTGTTTTATTAAAAATGCCAAAAATGTAATGTTTTGTTTCCTTCTTTTTATCCGATTAATAATCGATTAGTTGAAAAAATAATCGCCAGATTAATCGATTATGAAAATAATTGTTAGTTGCAGCCCTAAGCAGCACAAAGAGGAGAGAAGACGTTCTGTGCAGCCTCTTTTTGACGTGAAAGACCAAAGACACAAAGAAGCTGCAGTGAAAATGCCCCATCTACTGGTCACTAAGTGACACAACATGATTATTATGGATACAACAAGAGAAAGAAAGCAATGCAGAACGACAAACCCTCAGGCAGAATCAAATGTACGTGATGTAATCCTGTCCATACTCATATTTTCTGAGGTAGGATGGACATTTGACCGTCAGAGCCAAAGACGGGAAACAGTTTTTCTTGCTTAATTTTGGAGAAGGAGTAGATACGAGTGTTAGTGTCAGCGTCATAAAATGTCACTTTACGTTTGTTACATTCTAGATCGACCTTTATTCTCCGAGGACTGGACTTCGCTTTCACAACAATTTCCTTTTTGTTCTTTAAGCTGAAAAGTTCATATTGACCATTTGTAAAGATGATCGCATAAACTCCGACAACAGCAAGGTCAGCGTGAGCGTCTGTCATCTGGAGCTGAAAAAACGGAAAAGCTGATTCAGTGATCACGCCAAGCACCCAGTCATCACCGTCAACTTCGACTTCCCAACTATGTGAGCCGGAGCTGAACCCCTCTGAGCTGTACACTAACGGCAGCTCAACAGAAACTCTTTCAGGGTTTTTGGGAAGCACACGTTCCTCTCCGGCTTGAACACTGCTCAGATCATCAGACAGGACCAGCACTCGATTGGCTGTGTTTGGATCCAGAACAAAGGGTCTGTACTCCACCAGTTTCTTCATGCTGCTCCAGATGTTGAAGACCAGGTTTCCCAGATGTTTGGCCTGGTCTATCAGAGCTCCTGGGCCCAGCTGTGGCTCCTCCTGCAGGGGGCAGCGCTGCACTCGCTCCACTGAAGCTTTATATTCCAGCAGGAAGGAGACGTCTGTGGCTCTGAGCTGCTCCTCTGTGGCCTTGATGGTTTCTGACAGAGCTTCAATCTCTCTGCTCACAGCCTCCATCTTGTCCTTTATCCTCTGAGTCTTTTGCTTCTCTTCCATCTTCAGGACCTTCATCTGTAACTCCTGTTGTTGCGAAAGGAAGTCGCGCAGCCTTAAAAACTCTTTTTCAATCTGACTGGCTGTGCGGTCTGACTGGGTTTTAATGTGAGCCAAAGATAATTCACAGTTTTCTTTGAATCGTTCCACAAGCTCCAGTCGTTCTTTCAGAAGGTTCAGAGCCTTCTGCAGATCCTCTTTGCATCGTTTTGTGGCTTCGTCGATGGGTCTGACCTGGTGGTGCCTGTGATCTTTGGAGTCTCGACACACCACACAGACAGGCCGCCGGTCGGACTCACAGAACAGCTTGAATGTTTCTGAGTGCAGTGGACATACCTGCTCCTTCTTCTCCGTCTGCTGCTGTCGATAGGCCTCACACAGGTTCCTCAGAGCCAGGTTCAGTGGAGGATCGCTCCTGGAAGCTCTTCTCATACAAAGTGGACACTCCTGCGAGGGTTTCTCTGTCCACCAGTTCCTCAGACACACTTTACAGAAGCTATGGCTGCACGTCAGCACCACCGGAGCTTTGAAGATGTCCCGACAAACTGGACACGTCAAGTCTTCCTCAGGTTGAAACGCCATGACGAGTTCTCACACGCATTAAACTGCTGCTCTGGACTGCAGCTCTTCTCTCTTTTATATGTTCAGAGGTGTGTCACAGGTACGGCATTTCCCGCATGCTTCATGTTTGTCGAACCCGTCTAACAACTTTGCGATGCTAAAATTCTTTCACTCTGAAGACGGTCAAAGCCAATGCCTCTGTTGTCCTTAAGTGTGGTTAGTCTCAATGGTGGCGAGTGTTTCCAAAGTTCCAGGAGACCAGAGTCGACCCAAAGTCAACCCAAAAACAACCCAGTCAAAACAACACTTATATGAATGGAAATTGTGATCGGGCCATTCCTGGTTTGTGGCACTTGTCGAGCAGGAAATAAAGCTATAAAAGCTATAAAAATACAAAAGGAAGAAGTGCCACCGACTTCTGGGAAAGTAAAAACCCCTCCCTGCGCCACAGTGAAAAGAGGATCCTGAGGTAATCATAAGACGTCTGAGAGAGTTCTGAGATCTTAGAAAGAATCCAAATCTGAAAACTTTATTAGGCCATTGAAGGAAAATCCATCGCAGCCACTGGGCGAACCACACACAAACAGAGAAGGTCCCAGAATCCACCGGGACAGTTTCCAAGAGCCGTAAATGTGCTTTGTTTCCTTGTGGTTTGATGAACCTGCGTGAAGTCGGCTCCCATCAAACGCAAACTTACACAAAACCTGTGTCAGTCGTTTGTGCTGCAAAAAGTTTTGTTTGTGCGATTCTGGTTCTTCAGATATTTGCAGTTTTATTTTCGGCCGATGGCGTTGTGCAGAACCTCAGAATGTTAAATAGAGCTCAGAACAGGGAGAAAATTACAGAAAACATTTGTATTACGTTTGTGCTGTGACAAAAAGTTTATTTAAAAAATTCTTCATTATTATTTCTGTGGTAATTACAGGACGTCATTTCTGCTCAGCTGACGGAGACAAACTCCACAAAACTAAAGAGAAACGACCTGAGGCTGAGGAAAAGTCTGTTTCAGTCTTTAGTCATTTGCTTTTGATTCATATTTTATAGAATAACACAGACTTTTCCTCAGCCTCAGGTCGTTTCTCTTCTCTAGTTTTGTGGAGTTTGTCTCCGTCAGCTGAGCAGAAATGACGTCCTGTAATTACCACAGAAATAATAATGAAGAATTTTAGAAATAAACTCACACAAATGAAACTGTCACAGCACAAAACAGCACAAACCAAATACAAACGACTGACATCATTTTCTTCCTGTTTTGAGGCTGTTTCACATTCTGAGGTTCTGGACGATGTCATTGTGCGTTTGATGGGGCGACTTCATGGAGGTGTCTGTTGAAGGCCGTGGGTCAGTTCCAGGTGGCAAAGAAGAAGCTTTTTGTTTCTTATGATTAAATGTTTGGGTGACTCCATTTTCTGTGTTTTTGAGCATTTTGAAGCTTCCTGTGGGACTGACCCCAGTTTGACCTGTAAAAGAATCGTTAATTTCTCCAAAACTAAAGAATCACAAATGAAACTTTCTGCAGCACAAACATTGGACATAGTTTTTGTGCAGGTTTGTGTCTGATGGGGCTTCATGGAGGTAAAATGCACTCTGATTCTTTGAGCTTTGCCTGTTGCCTTTTCGCTCCACGACGTTTCTCCTCGACTCGTCCATGTTTTATTCTATCACAAAGTGAATTGCATGAACAAGTGACCAGTGGCATTTCTCACAAACCCTTTCACTTCTTCGACGCTACGAGGATGTTCAGAATACTTGTTAAACATACCTGCAGCTCATACTTTCTGTTTGACGCTTCCCAAACAAGTCTATCCTGTTTTCACCACATGCAGAGATCAGGAAGTTCTCTTGTTTCTTTCACATTCCAGTCTAAAGTTTGGACTCTTCTACTTTCATGACTATTTACACCCATCGATTCTCACTGAATGAATGTAGGAAACAAAAAACTGTGAAATAATGATTCGTATTTCTTTGTATGTGACTTTCTTCAGTCTCCCAGAAGACTTTCCTCACTATTCAACTTTTCAGTGACAGATTTTGGCGTTTACTTGCAAAACACCGTCTCCTCTTACCCTAGAAATGAACAAATGTCCCTTCCTGCGCTCAGTGGATGTCTTTTTTGAGTAGAGAAGATTAAGTCCTCTAAGAAAGGCGACGCAAACACATTTTTTAGAAAGTGGAGACCATTTATTGACTTTTTTGGAACAGTCTAAGCCAACCGTCCATCATGTTACTACTATTTTTATACTGTTATTAATAATAGTAGTTGTATATTTATTATTAGGCCCGAGCGCCAGAGGCTGTTGAAGGGCCTATTAGTATCACAGTGATGCTCATAGGGGGCGGGAACTAAAATGACGTGACGTGACTCGCCTGTAGTGACCAGGGACCCTCGCCATGACGTAGCTGCACTAGAGGTTTCCGAAAACGTAGAGTTTGTCGGCCAAAAAATAGCGGAACATTGTTCTCGTATCAGAATATTCTTCTTCTTCTCCTAACGCACTCACCCATTTTTCACCCACTGAACAAAGACGAAAAGTCACGAAATTTGGCCACGTGTCAAAGACTCCGCTTCTCTAACTTTTGGCTATTTCCAAAATGGCTCGTCAGCGCCCCCTAACGAGACAAAAATACATCAGGGATTACGAATGACACCAAAAAAAAAATGTGCACGTAGAATCATGAAATTTAACACAGAAGTCGATCATGACAAGATGAGTAAAAAATATTATTATGGCCACGCCCCCTGACACACCAGGAGGCGGCCATCTTGGATTAAAGTGAAGCTGAAACGCACTCCTCCGCTGGCGTCGCCTGAATGGCCTCAGATTTGGTCACATTATCTCCAGGGGCGAAACGTCCAAAAATATCCACATCCCAAATCTGACGTCTCTGAGCAGTGAAGCAGCAAATAATGAACAAGTTTGGATATTTACAAAATGCTCCTATTTGCTCAAACAAACTCTGATTTCAATGAAATTTGACACAGTTCTTAAACTCTCTGCCCTAAAGCTGCTGAATGTGAAAAAAAATAATTTGGTGCATTAGCGCCCCCTACAGACTGAAATAAAATGTGACCCCACAAACACGTTCAAAAACATTCAAAAACTCACCAAACTTTGCCAAATGTTCAGAAATAATGAGACATTTGAGAAAATATAGGTTTTATGTGTGAGGATCAAAAAATTTGATAATTCACCACCTCGAATATTAGGCTCCGCCCACTCCTATAGGAGCCGTCTCAGCTCAACTTTGTCGTAGTTCGGTACACACATTCATCACATGAAGACAAACAAAAAATATTATTATGGCCACGCCCCCTGACAAAGCAGAAGGCGGCCATCTTAGATTGAAATCTTCAAAATGCAGAGTCGGCCTTTTCACTCATCACTCACTGCGTTTGAACGAACTCCTCTGAAGGCGCTTCACCCACAGGGCTGAAAATCACCTACATCATCTACAGAAGTGCGGCTGCAAACGTTTATTAATTTTTTTTTTTTCATTTTTTTGAAAACTGTCATGTTTACGTGCGGCGCAGCCACAAAGTTCTATCAAAATTTAGACAATATTCAATGTGCAGATTTGCTCCTGTTGGCACAGACTTACTAATACGTGATCTGGGCCTGAACATAACACACTGTAAAGCAGATGGAAAGTGTGGTTGGGGCTTAGGGTTATTAGGGTCAGTGTGGGGCATGGTTGTTGCTGGGCGCACGCGAGGGCCGATTATCACCCATTTTTCACCCAGTGAAAAATGACGAAAAGTCACGAAATTTGGCCAAGTGTTAAAGACTCCACTTCTCTAAGTTTTGGCTATTTCCATTTTCAAAAATTAAATAAAATGGCTCGTCAGCGCCCCCTAACAACACAAAAATGCATTAGGGAATACGAATGACACAAAAAAAAAAAATCACGTTGAATCATGAAATTTAACACAGGAGTCGATCATGACAAGACAAGTAAAAAATATCATGGCCACGCCCCCTGACACACTCCTCCGAATGCACTCACCCGAACGGCCTCAGATTTGGTCCACATTATCTCCAGGAGCCCGATGACTTCCCCAAATAATATTTAACACAATATTACACGCACATGTTTACTCCGATTGTACTGAAATTTGAATCACTAATGCTGCTCTCAGCCTGAATACAATACACCAGTGAAATACCCGTCAGTATTCGGCCCCATCTCTGAACTGTTGAGCAATACAGATCTACATTTTCAATATGCAGAAGCCTGTGCAGAGTTGTATGTATTACAGTGTGAGCAAACGAGTGAATCAATGTTCAGTATCGACACACAGTCAGTGACTTGTCCAGGACCAGGGTTTAAGACGATAACTGGGGACAGAACAGTCACATAACGGGTGAATGAGCTGTGACCTGAGGTGGTTCATGACTGACGGACGTCCAGTATCTGCAGTGAGTCTGTGTTTGTCGCCTCAGCTCCCGGGACACTCGCGCCGGGACTTTCGGGCCGTGCTCGGATGCGGTTGCCTGGGTTCTGCGTTCGCACCTGTCGGGCTGTGGTCAGGGCGTTTCTGTTTGCGGGTCACGCGGTGGAGCTGTGGCTTCGTCGGGAGGATGGGTCCAGCGGCAGGAGGTGTCTATCGTGTGTTGGGGCGGGTGCGGGTTCCGCTCCTCCTTTGAAAAAGATTTTTCAAATTAATAGATTGTTCAGATAATAAATACAACGAAATAATTAATTATTTCGTAGGCGCTGGTGGCCCTGTAACAATTGATCCACGGACGGTACTGGTCCCGGCCCAGGGTTGGGGACCGCTGCAATACACTATAAAACATGACTATGAACAAAAAATACATTACAGACATGGGGAATTTTTCACTGTTGGCCAGGAGGAGGCGCAAAGACTCCTCAAAAACATTTAAGGGTGCACTATGTACATTTTCTGGTGGCGGATGTGTTGGCCTGGGAAATTTGAATCACTGATGTTTGATCTCAGTCTGAATATAACACACTGTAAAGCAGATGAAAAGTGTGCACTATAGCGCCCTAACATAGACATTAAACAACAGTCAACATTATTGGATTTGTGCCAAATTTGGGAATTCAATTCTATGAATGACTAGAAGCAAAAACATATATTACTGACATGGGGCATTTTTGACGACAGCAGGGGCTAGCAAAGACTCCTAAAAACATTTAAAAGTGCACCATGTAATTTTTCTGGTGATGTGTTGGCCTGGGTGGCCAAACCAGAACTCTGCCATGTTTTTATTTATTTATTTATTTATTTATTTATTTTAAGTAACATGCATAAGGTTAGGTTTAAGGTTAGGGTTATGTTTAGGGTTAGGCCAAGTATTAGCTGCTTTTGCTGAGTGCTGCATTTGTTGGGTGTGCCGTCTGTCGGGCGTGGCATTTGCTGGGTGCGGCGTAGGAGCACACGAGGGCCGATCATTGCTGCTTGCGGCCATATTGGCTACATTTTATTGTCTGTTTTTGTTGTATCTGTTCATATTCAAATAGATGAACAATTAAAAGGCTATATTATCCTATTTTCTGATCTCTGTTATAATGTTTCCTCATCACAAACCTGCATGTTTGGCTGGAGTTCTTCTCTCAAACTGAAAACACTGTTCCACCTTGTGATGTCATGTGGTAATACAGGCATTGCTCCACTGTGTTTTTAAACTCCATACAACTTCACTAGTGTTGTATAAGTTTTCAGCTTGTCCAAGAAAGGGTGGAAGTAAAGGCTGAAGACCGACTGGGACGTCCTCAGCAGGAAAAGTTTATTTACCATCAGTACGGGCCCAGGGGTCTGGAAAAGTCCACATAGTCTGAGATCAAAAGTGAACGTAGTCTGATCTTTGAGTGTTCGAGCCCCTTTGACTCTGCGTCCAAAGCGAGGGGGGTTTATAAAGCGAGTGGGTCAGACTGTGAAGACCAGCAGCACCAGTTAGACAGAAATATGCCACAGTTTAGACAGTGGTGCCAGTGGTGTGTGAAGAGAAGATCCTGGTGTAAATACAGCTTTTGTGAGTCAATGTTCAACTCAGAGATTTACATGGAGGATAAATGACTTCATCTCTATTATAACTAGAATCATATGGATAATTTCAGCCCTGATATTGCCAGTCTCTACTGAACTAAAGGTAAATGGAGCTGTTAACATGAATAGTAGCACTGCATGACATCACAAGATGGAACAGAGCATTTTGAGTTGTAGCAGTGCAGACAGACTAATATTAGAGGATCACTAAAACAAAACACAGCTCCAGGTCTGTTTCTGAGGCGGTAACAGCATTAGAACACTGCTTAAAAATGTTTAAATTGTTAATAATCTGATAGCGATAACAGTCTCTAGAAGTGCTTCTGACTGTTTAGATTTGAGTCAAAAATAATGGGATAAATTATAGAACAGCACAACAAATTACTAACTGGTCATTATTTTCAAATCCTCGCCCGTTCATCATGAAAAGCACATGAAGGAGTTTGTGTGATGCAGGTTTTAAGCTGAAGGCATCGATCTTACTCCGGGAAGGAAACCGCTGTAGAGCCCTGCACCCGCGGGACCCACAGGACCAACACAAAACAGTGCGGTACAGGACATATTCTGAAAGTTCACCCACGACGCGGGTGGGAGCAGGACTGAAGACTGCAGCAGTGGGACTGAATTGTGTCCCACAGACCTCCACCTGCTGCTGTGAGCTCGGCGTCAGTGGAGATGATTAAAGTGACTTGTGGTTTCACTGCACAGGAGAAATGAAGGTCAATTACCGGTTCTTTTCTGTTTTTTGACCTGTTTTAATCAGCACAGTTGCTCAGTGGTAAAAGGCACCGTTCAGAAGAATCTGTTCAGGTACATAAATGTACATTTACAGTACAAAATCGTTCTGTATATGCAGTAAATATCTCATTTTTCAACATGGATATCAGCGGCTTATAGCCCGGTTGCAGCTTGTATAACTTTTTAAATAAAAAATAAATAAATAAAGTGGATGCGGCTTATATGCAGGTGCCTCTATAGTCTGGAAAATACGGTAATCTTCTCAAACTAAAACACCTGGTACATTACTGACAGTAATTGTGTCTCCAGCTTCTCAATAACAGACAGCACTTTAAACCCATCACATGTCCTATTGTCATCTGAGGGGCAGTGTTCTTACATTTGCTTTTGTTTACAGACTGAATTCCCAGAAAAAGACGGGCTAAACACCTCATGCACCAGCTGGAGAGACGACTGCCTCCCAGAGAGGACCTGATGCTGACGGTCACATGGAGGAGGTGGACCTGGTGGAGGTGGAGGTCCAGGCCCAGCAGAGGAAGCACCAGGGAGAGTTTAGGAGGAGGAGGAAGACGCCCCACAGTCAGGAGTCCAGTGCCAGACACAATGAGCCGCTCCTCTGCCCAAACTCAGAGTCAAAGCCAGAGTTTTGTGTTCCTCCATCTTTATTTAAGTGTGTTTTTGTCCAGTTCTACTTTCATATTTTTGGTAATAAAAGGCACAATATTTACAAATGTGGTGTTAATTTATTGTCTCGTCTCAGTGTAGAACTAAAAATAAACCTGTCAGGACTTTTCACATGGCTGTAAACGAATATTAGGAGGAGTCAGTAATTAGTGGTAGTAATTCTGGTGTGCAGTTTTCTGGAGGGTCTGCACCTGCTTTTCTCCATGGTGATGTTAATACTTTGTCTGGAATGTTCAGCACCTTTACTCCCTCTTTATTGGTTAACTGTGTGATTTTTTTTAAAACTGCTCATTGGCAGTGCAATAAAAAACTTTATTTTTCCACCACAATAGAAGGAACTCTGTCCTTTGAGGTTCTGTACTTCTGTACTTTGCCCTGAAATATCTAAAAGGTAAATGCACAAATGTGGAACCTGTGTGTTTCTATTAGTGATACACCCAAGAACTGACTGGATACAATCAAACACAATGTCATTTTAATAATATTTTTAGCTATATATGGCCTATAGAAAGTTATGATGTCATTTGAAATCCAGCAACAGCTTAGGCTGGATTTATAATATATCTATATTAGTGGTGGGCATAGATACATTTTTATATATATCTCTACATCTATATCCACACTGGTTTTGCTCCTAACGCCCTTGGGGGGGATTCGAACCCAGGACCACCATGGGAAAGTGCAGTGACTAACCCATTGAGCTAACCAGCCGCTTGGGGGCTCATCCCGGACGAGGTGCTGTGTTTTGAAGGGGCACAAAACACTTCCTGCCCCTAAACCCACCAATAGCTTTAGGACACGTGGCCTGGTGATTAGCGCCAGGTGAGTGTGATTAAGTAGCACAGGTGTGTATAATTAGGCGCCCCGGTGCTCACAGGATCTGTGCAGAAGAGGAGAGCTCCACCGGGAGCTCCACCGGGAGCAGCGGATACGTGGATTTGTATGTGACAGCAGCGCTTCTGTTTTACGCTCTTCTAACGCGCATTTACCCACAGCAACATGGACATGTGAAAGTTTATCACTGCAGCTCCAGAACAGCTAAACTCTGGGAAAGGCGCATATTTGGCCACAGCACGTGCAGCTCCAGGACGCCAAACTCTCAAAAAGGCGCATATTTGGCCACAGCACGTGCAGCTCCAGGACGCCAAACTCTCAAAAAGGCGCATATTTGGCCACAGCACGTGCAGCGCCATGCTACGCAGCGGCGGGGAGACGGCGCAGCGGCGGGGAGACGGCGCAGCGGCGGGGAGACGGCGCAGCGGCGGGGAGACGGCGCAGCGGCGGGGAGACGGCGCAGCGGCGGGGAGACGGCGCAGCGGCGGGGAGACGGCGCAGCGGCGGGGCTACGGAGACGGTGCAGCGCGTCCAGATCACCGCGTCAGCATGTTGAACCAGGCGAAGAAGCCAACACCAGATAAGATTTACCAATATGGTTTTACCTGTTGCCTGACCAGCCGAGACCCAACCGTACAGACTTTTACTACTTTACTACTTTATAAAGCCTGTTACAGTCGAACCGGATGTTTCTGAAGTCCCTCATACAGGTGGGATCATAACAAAGGGGAAATATCACTTGGGCTTTTGCCAACCGGATAAACTGAACTGAATTTCTTTGCGGTACAATAATCCATTTGGTGACATGTTTTTAGACTGTTTTGGCTGGTCACGCAACTTCACCCGTTGGTGAACTCGACCGATTATCGCAACTTCACCCGTTGGTGAACTCGACCGATTATCGCAGTGTTTGGTTTTTTGTCGCAGTGTTGGTGAATAATGTTCGCGCTGCCGCGGTTTTTCGCTCTGCTTGGTTTTTTAATGCAATGTGGTTTTAATAATGCTTTGCTGGGCTTTCATATGGCATTTGTGGCAATGCTTTTGTTGAGAGGAAACGCTGTGTTTTCATAGTGTAGATGCGTCTAAATATAAGGGGAAAATGGGGGTTTAACATGTCGTGAAATTTTTCTGGAAAAAGGTAAGTGAACACTGAGAAATTTTCTGGAAAAAGGTAAGTGAACACTGAGAAATGAAACAGGCCAGAACCCGATACTCAGAAAAACGAGGCCCGGTAGAGTTCAATTTGTCAACTGGATAGAGTTTTTGGTAGATGTTTCACTGCTCATCCAAACTGTTTCTTCTGTTCTTGTCCACTTAACAAAGTGAATTCTACCCTTTGCCATTTTTAGCTGATGATTAAAGCCGTAAACAGGGAGGTCATTATAGTTCTATGGGTGAGGTAGGCAGGCTTTACGAATTTCTTGCGAGTCATTTTCAGTGCTCCAGGAGCAGGTGAGGCAGGCGCACTTAACGAATTTTTTATGATCCGTTCTTTACTATTGTCAGTGCTCCAGGAGCAGGTGAGGCAGGCGCATTTGACGAATTTCTTAGTACTTGACGAATTTCTTCTGATCCGTTCTTCACCATTTTCAGTGCTCCAGGAGCAGGTGAGGCAGGCGCATTTGATGAATTTCTTAATACTTGACGAATTTCTTACGATGGAATTTTTTACATTTGACCCCCTCCCCCCAACTCCGTACATTGAGCATACAGCCTGCAGCCACGTAGTTCTATGCCCGCAATTTCCCATAGAAGCACAAGGCATTTTTTGCTAAATCACACTGCTCGTGTTAGGCTGACAGGGCTTCCACAGCTTTCATAAAGGTTGAATTTTGTAGGGATTATAATGTATTTTTACAATAAGAACTTAAAAAAAAAAAATCGTCAAAGCACCTAAAAATCAGCTTTGTAATGGTTAGCCTAGCTCCTCTCTGGTCAGAACTACGTTTCTGACGTCACACGTTGGGCTGCGGAAGTAAAACTTTTTTAGGGTCATGCGCCAATGAGCACAGCCCATTTAAAACAATATGGCGCCATTTTGGATTCATCCAGATTTTATTATAGTTCTATGGGCCATCGAACTTTTAACCTTGCTGTGTTAAACTGTGCTAACTAGTAGTGCACTGCTAATCGCTACTGGGACAATTAATTACTAACATTTAGTTTTCAGGTTTTGGATGGAGTTTAACCTTTTTCTTTTTTTACAGGCAGCAGTTTTTTATAATGTTTTAAGCATTTATTGTCCACAAGCTAAAACTACATCTGCTTAAATTCATGTCTAGTTTATTCAAACACGGCTAAAGTTAAAACATGTCTGCAGTTATATTACTAACAAATGTTTTTTTAGGCTGGCGTCTAACCTTTTTTTACAGGGAGCAGTTTTACTATCACAGTGTTGATTTTAAGCATTTATTGTTATAAGCGAATGCTGAATCTACTTAAATTCATGTCTAGTTTACTGACTAACACATTTTCTGGTTTTAGGCTGGTGTCTAACCTTTTTTACAGGGAGCTGTTTTTATCATTGATTTTAAGCCTTTGTCCATAACAAAGGAAAGCTAAATGTAGTTTATTTTAATCCAGCTAAAGTTAAACATGTCGGCCATTATGGTACTGACCACCCTGTCCATTTTCAGGTTTTAAGATGGTGTCTAACTTTTTTTTTTTTTTGCAGGGATCAGATTTATTGTCATGTTCATTTCAAACTGCTAAACATTTAGGCTACTTGTTTATAATGCAAAGCTAAAACATGATGCCTGCTGCTGACTAACCTGTACATTTTCTGGTTTTAGGACGGCGTCTAACCTTTTTTCTTTTTTTTTTTTTTTAAACAGGCAACAATTTTTTTTTTTTTGTCGTCATGTTTTAAGCATTTATTGTACATAACTAAAGCTGGTCTAAAGCTAAATCTCCAATTCATTTCTAGTTTATCATGTTTTAGTTTTGGCTGCGTTTAAATTAGCGAAATCTAAATCTACCTCATGTCTTGCAACTGTGAGGCATAAAGATCATCTGCAGCAACTGCAGCGGAGGATCTGTTAATTATTAGTTATTTAAACACGGCTAAGACTAAAACATGTCATGTTACTGACAGCCCTTAAATTTGAACATTGCTAAGATAAACTATGCTAGCTTTAGTTGTACTGCTAAGCTAAATGCTACTGTGACATAATTTACATGTGGTGGTGGTGGTGGTGGTGGTGTCTAACCTTTTTTACAGGGAGCCGTTTTATTATCACTGATTTTAAGCTAAATCTACTTAAATTCATGTCTAGTTTATTTTAATCCAGCTAAAGTTAAAACATGTCTGCCATTATGGTACTGACTAACCTGTACATTTTCTCATTTTAGGATGGTGTCTAACTTTTTTTTTTTTTTTTTTTTAAACAGGGAGCAGTTTTAAGCATTTATTGTCCATAACAAACTAAATCTACTTAAATTCACGTCTAGTTTATTCAAATACAGCTAAAGTTAAAACATGATGTCTGCCATTATGTTACTAACATTTCCTGGTTTTAGGAGGGCGTCTAACCTTTTTTACAGGGAGCAGTTTTATTATTGCCATGTTGATTTAAGCATTTATTGTCCATTGTAAAGCAAAGTTTACTTAATGTCCTGCAACTATAACAGATTTTAGTTTATTTGAATACAGCTAAGGCTAAAACATGTGTTGTAGTCTGGCTAAACTATGTGGTGGTGGGTGGTGTCTAACCTTTTACAGGTAGCACTGGGATATTTGGCCTAGTACAGAGTGTGGACGACTGAGAAATGAACGTTCACCTCTATTTGAAGTCAAAAAGGCAAAAAAGGTCCCAGGAGAAAACTTCAAGAGATGAAGTAACGACTGAACTAATCAAGAATATCTTTCTTTTTAATCGGAGGAAATGCCCAAAAATAAGGAATGAATAAAGAGAATATATCATTTAAAATGGACACACACTTGATTCACCCAAAGAAAGAAAACACCTTTCATACCCAAATACCTCAAAGTTAAAGAAAATGGAGCCCTGAGGAGGATCTATAAAAGTGCAAAAGCTGAACAGTGACTAAACAA
Organism: Odontamblyopus rebecca; assembly: GCA_030686955.1. NCBI lineage: Eukaryota > Metazoa > Chordata > Actinopteri > Gobiiformes > Gobiidae > Odontamblyopus > Odontamblyopus rebecca. The sequence continues at coordinate 42,544,672 of CM060656.1, read as the reverse complement.
TTACATTTTTGAAAAATGGATTTCACCTGACGACCTACAAACAAAACATGTCCTGGGACTGATCTGGAGGAAAGGAGTCTTACCTGGCACAAAGAGTTTGAATGTTGATCCTGGGATCCCAAAGGAAGGAAAGACGAAGGCTGGAGGCTGAGAGAATCACACAAGATGGAGAAATGTTCAAACCTGAACATTTTAAATCGAGCTGATGTTTACTTTCCCTTGTGAGGGGAATTCACTCTTTGTATTTAAGCCATTTATCACCTTGACTTTTGGGCCACACACCGGCTGAGTGTAATGGTTCAAACCTTCTTCCTGCTGCTGGTTTCACAGGTTTTATTGGTCTGTCCCTGCAGACTTAAACTCTGTAGGTATTTGAGGTCTGTCCCTGCAGACTTAAACTCTGTAGGTATTTGAGGTCTGTCCCTGCAGACTTAAACTCTGTAGGTATTTGAGGTCTGTCCCTGCAGACTTAAACTCTGCAGGTATTTGAGGTCTGTCCGTGCAGACTTAAACTCTGTAGGTATTTGAGGTCTGTCCCTGCAGACTTAAACTCTGAAGGTATTTGAGGTCTGTCCGTGCAGACTTAAACTCTGCAGGTATTTGAGGTCTGTCCCTGCAGACTTAAACTCTGTAGGTATTTGAGGTCTGTCCCTGCAGACTTAAACTCTGCAGGTATTTGAGGTCTGTCCCTGCAGACTTAAACTCTGTAGGTATTTGAGGTCTGTCCATGCAGACTTAAACTCTGCAGGTATTTGAGGTCTGTCCCTGCAGACTTAAACTCTGCAGGTATTTGAGGTCTGTCCGTGCAGACTTAAACTCTGTAGGTATTTGAGGTCTGTCCCTGCAGACTTAAACTCTGCAGGTATTTGAGGTCTGTCCGTGCAGACTTAAACTCTGTAGGTATTTGAGGTCTGTCCCTGCAGACTTAAACTCTGTAGGTATTTGAGGTCTGTCCCTGCAGACTTAAACTCTGCAGGTATTTGAGGTCTGTCCCTGCAGACTTAAACTCTGTAGGTATTTGAGGTCTGTCCCTGCAGACTTAAACTCTGCAGGTATTTGAGGTCTGTCCGTGCAGACTTAAACTCTGTAGGTATTTGAGGTCTGTCCCTGCAGACTTAAACTCTGTAGGTATTTGAGGTCTGTCCCTGGAGACTTAAACTCTGTAGGTATTTGAGGTCTGTCCCTGGAGACTTAAACTCTGTAGGTATTTGAGGTCTGTCCGTGGAGACTTAAACTCTGCAGGTATTTGAGGTCTGTCCGTGCAGACTTAAACTCTGCAGGTATTTGCGGTCTGTCCCTGCAGACTTAAACTCTGTAGGTATTTGAGGTCTGTCCCTGCAGACTTAAACTCTGTAGGTATTTGAGGTCTGTCCCTGCAGACTTAAACTCTGTAGGTATTTGAGGTCTGTCCCTGCAGACTTAAACTCTGTAGGTATTTGAGGTCTGTCCCTGGAGACTTAAACTCTGTAGGTATTTGAGGTCTGTCCGTGGAGACTTAAACTCTGCAGGTATTTGAGGTCTGTCCGTGCAGACTTAAACTCTGCAGGTATTTGAGGTTTTCTGTGAACCTTGCGTCAAAACAAGGTCTGAATATGCCGAGGATTCGTGTTACTGTCAGGTTTTGGTTTTGGACCTAAACTGGTGTGTGCCAGACTCTAAACATTGGCACAGTTTTGGAGACTGCCTGGTCTCCTTGGTCTGATCTAAATGTGAAACAGGTTTAAGCACTGATGTGTGATGGTCTCATGAGTCTGAGACTAAAACCCCTGATTACAAACTAACATTTCCACAGGTTTAACCGTTTGTTTTTTTACTTTGCTCAGTCAGTTCCAGGCCAAGACCCTGACCTCGACTTACTGAATTTGACGGGTTTGTATTTGATTTTGTCTGAACTGGTCTAACTTTGGGCCAGATTTGGACTGGTTTGAGTGTAATAACTCTGGTCTTAACCTTTACACTAGACTGAAAAACTGGTTATTCTAAACTAACACTTCCACAGGTTTAACTGATTTTTGTTCATTTAGCATCAAAACCAGGACTGGACTCAATCTTGGGTTATTGAAACTGGTTTGCGTGTTATTGTTCTGGTCTTAACACTTCCACAGGTTTAACAGATTTTTGTTTGTTAATTTAGCGTGAAAACCAGGTCTGAACTGACAGTCTTGGTGTTTTTAATGTGTTTTGTATTTGCTCTGGTCTGAGGTGGTCTAACTTTGGGCCAGATTTGGACTGGTTTGAGTGTAAATAACTCTGGTCCTGAGCCTTACACTGGACTGAGATACTGGTTATTCTAAACTAACACTTCCACAGGTTTAAATGATTTTTGTTCATTTAGCGTCAAAACCAGGTCTGAACTTGACAATCTTGGGTTTTTAATACATGTGTTTTGTATTTGGTTTGGTCTAAATGTGCCGGTTTGGACTGGTTTGAGTGTCATTGCTCTGGTCTTAACACTTCCACAGGTTTAACTGATTTTTCTGTTCATTTAGTGTGAAAACCAGGTCTGAACTTGACAATCTTGGGTTTTTAATGTGTTTTGTGTTTAGTTTGGTTTGAACTGGTATAAATGTGCCAGATTTGGACTGGTTTAGAGTGCGATGGCTCTGAACTGAGACACTGGTTATTCTAATCTCAAACTCTTCCTCAGGTTTGCATTGTTAATTGACCCTTTAAACCATCTGTTAACATTTCTTTTTGAACACTGTGATTTAACACAAGGTTAAGTGTCTTACTAATGTTGTGGGTCATTGCTGCCATTTTGTTTGTTTGTTTGTTGATTCTAACGCTTCTGAAATCTCAATGTTTTACCTAAACTGTTAAACGAGTCTCCACAGGTCCGAGGCTGTTTGTGGTGAGTATCTGCACTTACTAACACACTAACCTTAAAAAACACGGGCGGTGGGTTAATCCAGCCACAGAGGGCGCTGTGCCCCTCTGTGCCAGTCCCCAGCCTGGACAAATGGAGAGGGTTGCTTTGGCATAAAACCACCGCCTTTATCCTGATCACACATGAGAAACCCTTTATTATTCGCCTGTGTACGTCTCTAAAGCCCAGTGCTCTGTTCACCTGCTGATGTCATGCAGTGGTGGTTTGAGAGTTAACTGTAATTTTTTTTATCTTTAGTTTCGTGGAGATGGTGAAACTCCGCTCTCAGTCTCCGTCTCCTCAGAAACGACGATGCTTCAGGGCCAAAGAAGCCGCTGGACACCGACTAATGCTGAACTGGAGGAGATGGAAAAGCCTGAAGCACTTGTTGAACCTGCAGGTCGGGCTACTTTAAAAATAACAAATATTTAGAATTTATTTAATAAACGTGATTTATTATTTTCTCTTTGATTGCTGGTAATTTATTGCAAAAAATGAATAATTTAGTTGTAGTTTTAACAGTTGTAGTGGTTATGAATTATGCAAAGGAGGAAAAGCTACACAACAGTTTCTCTGGAGCTTAATCATGTGCAGGCCTCTTTTTCATCATGCAGTGTTTACATTTTATTTCTTTGGCACTTTTATGTACAGGACAATGAGTTTACTCGTTTTATATGATTATATTACTCTTATTATATTTATATATCTGTTATTAATGGCACTCTTTGGTTTTTCATGGCAGGTGTGTGGCTGAGCTTTCGGGTGGTGAACAGTGCATCTCCTGCACTGCGCCGTTTGTTCCTGGTGATGGAGGCGACGGCCCAGACCATGTGCTCCGGTTTAAAGCAGCCTTCACGTCTGACCTGTCAAAGCGGAAGGAAAGCACCAGTGTCCAGTGGTCGAAAATGGCAACAGCTCTTGACCCCAGATTGAAGGACCTGAAAAGCCTCCGGAGATCTGAAAGAGGAAGTCTGGAAGCTTCAGGCTGTTTGCTTCTCACAGGGAAATGGACCCAGATCCACCTCAAAATAAAATAAACCTCCTGTTGGCTGATTCAGATGAAGTGAACCCAGAATGTGACATGACTGTGGCTCGGTGCAGAGGTGAGGACTGAACACACAGCGGCCGACCCGAGCTCGGCACCTGTGGCAAACAAATATCTGGCTCCACCTGCAGCAGCGGTGCCGTGTGAAAGACTTTTCTCACTCTGTTCATACACTGATGTTACATATTACTGAGTTCACTGCCGTTATTTCAAGCTGAGAAGTGTGTGTTTGTAATGTTGCCATTTTATTTAAGAAGCATAAGAGTGTAATCTGACTCAGTTCTGACTCTGCTCTGCACTTTTCTGAAAGAAAATAAACGAAAGGTCAAAAAGGAAATTCTTGTGTTTATTTGATTCTCAAGTAAGAAACTGGTCATTGCTTTACATTATGGATTTAAAACTGAAAATGCAAAATAACACAATTTTAAACCTGCAATGTGATTATAAATGTATAATTTTGATACACGACTTTGTACTGATAATGGTTTAAATTAGGGCCGTCAAACGATTAATTTTTAAAACTCACAATATATCAGAAATTTCATAGTTAATCACAATTTTAAAAAACTAATCATTTGACGGCCCTAATTTAAACCATTATCCAGTTATTAGTGCGCAAAGACTCATATCAAAATTGTATATTTCTAATGGCCAAAAGCATTAAAATGTGTCATTCAGCACAATATGTATAAGTGAGAAAGTCCTGGGCGAGCTGCTTGGAAGGTGGTGGAGAGACGAGTTTAGATTCCTCACTTAAAATCTAGTCAAGGCCACGACTGAACCATTTACTATTATCACTGTTGTATTCAGTCCTCTTTTGTTCCCTTTTGTTTGCTCTGTCCCTGCCTCTCTTCTTTAGGAGCTCCACAGGCTTCAGTGAGCTCCATCAGGCTGCTGGACCCCACGGGCTTCAGTGAGGTCCATCAGGCTGCTGGACCCCACGGGCTTCAGTGAGCTCCATCAGGCTGCTGGACCCCACGGGCTTCAGTGAGCTCCATCAGGCTGCTGGACCCCACGGGCTTCAGTGAGGTCCATCAGGCTGCTGGACCCCACGGGCTTCAGTGAGGTCCATCAGGCTGCTGGACCCCACGGGCTTCAGTGAGGTCCATCAGGCTGCTGGACCCCACAGGCTTCAGTGAGCTCCATCAGGCTGCTGGAGCTCCACAGGCTTCAGTGAGCTCCATCAGGCTGCTGGCCGCTCTGGACTCACTCACTGTGGGCTTGGGTTTACTGTCAGAAACATTAAAGCTCCGACACCTGTAATATGGAAGAAACCGATCATCTGCTACAGCCAGTGGAGTCTGTTCCTTCTGGTGGTGGAATGTCTGGGATGGTTTCTACAACTCTTTCTGTTCAGCTTGTCTTGAAGAATCTTGAAATTGCTCCACTAGATTTCTAACAGTTGAAACTTACGGCATTTGTCCAGAGACACTTGGATGTGTTTTATATTCTAAATTTACTGGACACAGATTTGGTATTTGGCTACTTTACTCCAATAGTCATTTGTAATCCACTTGTGTTTAGTCACCAGGTTGTTTTGGACTGTAGATGCTGCTCATAGTTCTCTTCAGGAGGGTAATATCTCAAAGACTTTGTGGAGAAGAACCAACTGGAATATCAAACTTTGGAGTTACGCTCTGTTGCGTCTGTGGCTCATCTGGAGGGTGATTTAATTATTGTACTCACTGACCTACGTTTGGTCAGGTGACCTGATGAAATCTGTTCTTCTGTTCGTTTTGGAGGTGATTATGGACGGAGTTTGTCCAGTATCTGTGTACTTCCCTGTAAATCTCTGCACACTATTTCCTGACTTGAGCTGAATGACTTCTGCTCACAGGGATCAAGATGTCCACACGAGACCAGGTCTGGATCTGTCGATGCCGCACGTCTTTGTTCTGCACAGAGTGAGTTGAGTGTTCACTCTGCTGCTTCTCCATGGTTTTACTTCTGTCCTTTCTCTTTCTGAGAGAACTCCTCCATGTTCACGTGGAAGTGGTAGAGGCTGTTTCCATCGACACTGTTGAGTTTGTCCACTCAGGCCAGCTTCTCCAGAATCACTGTGAATTTTTCACTGTGGCCCACTAGGGGCACAAAGACTCCTCAAAAATGATTTAAAGGTGCAATTTTTCTGATGGGGGATGTGTTGGCCTGGGAAATTTGAATCACTAATACGTGATCTCTGCCTAAATATAACACACTATAAAGCATATGAAAAGTGTGGTTGGGGTTTATGGTTATTCGGGTTGGTGTGGGGCATGTCATTTGCTGGGCGCAGTGTTTGCACAGTGTGATGTGCAGGGCACAGAGTTTTGCAGGACACCGTTTCCGGGGTGCAGCGTAGGCGCACGTGAGGGCCGATCATCGCCGCTTGCGGCTAGATTTATTCTGTTATTATTGATGGTTTGTAAATGTTTAAAATAGTCTTATAAAATTGTTGCTTGAAATGTGTCCTGTGATATTCTGAATTGTTTTGTTGCGCCGCTGTCTTGGCTTAAATAAAATGATTATATTGTCTGATGCTCGTGTTTCTTCATATTTCCTCAAGGTTTGAGTGATTTATTTTCCTTCTTATAGGTGTGTGTTTGAGTAAATGAACATTTCTATTTCATTCTATAAACTACTGACAACAAATTCCAAATAAAAAATATTGTCATTTAGAGCATTTATTTGCAGAAAATGACAAATGGTCCAAATATCAAAACAGATGAAATGTTTTCAGACTCAAATAATGTGAAGAAAACGAGATCATCTTTAAAACAACACAATCCTGATGTTTGAACTGAGGAAGAGTTCAGAAATCAATATTTGGTGAAATAATGTTTTTCCTCCTTAAGTCAGGTTTGGTTCAGGTGATCTCCTCCTCAGAGCCTCATGAAGCAGAATGAGGAGAGTTTGTGTTGGATTCAACAGACGCTGGAATAAAACGGCTCAAACACAAGACGCTGAGTTCAGGAGAAACACAGGCAGCGGCCTCGTAGTTTTTACAGAGCTGTGTGTATTTGTTTACACATGAATAAAAATACCATCCATCTTCTCCCGCTTAATCCAGCTGGGTCGTGGGGGCAGTTTGCTGCACCTGACCCCCTATGAACCCCTCTGTGAGGAGCCACAGGAGGAGGACCTCATGGTCCTTATGTTGGTTCAGGTGCTGCAGGTTTTAGGTTGATGGGGGAAACCGGAGCCTGGAGGAAACTCATCCAGACACGGGGAGAACATGCAAACTCTGAAGATCTGAACTCTCTTCTCAAATGTTCTGCTGCTGAAAGCGAGAACAACCCACATTCTCTGCTTCTTTGAGCTTTGACACATTAAAGCTTTGTAGTGTCTTTAAGTTCTGTTGCTGTAATCTGATTGGTGGAATTCCGATTCTAGAATTCTATAAACAATAATTCAAAGTACGGGCGTATTTTGCCCCGCTGGAGGAGCTCTTTAATCAAAGTTGCAGATAGACCATCCGGGCCCGTAGATTTTCCCTTGCAAACTTTACTGAAGGCAGCCTGCACTTACTGTGGAGTAATCTTGAGTTCACACTGGTCAGGCAAGGCAACAGAGTCTATGATCTCCCTTCCACACATGGAGTAGTCATGGGTCTCAAATCTCAGAAAGAAGTCATTTAATTCATTAGCTCGAGATTCATTGTCCATGGTAATAAGTTGCTTGTAACTAGTGGCCATGTTTGAGATAATGAAAGGTGAAAGAATAAATGTGTTGTTTTGATCATTTTGGCGATAATTCTGTCGTCAAATTAAAGTGAGCCATGTTAGCCACTAAAGAAAGCCTGGCGAGCTGCTATATTTCCCAGTCACAAGTCTGCTGGGATGAGCTCCTAGCAACAGTAGCCACATGAACCGTACCACTGCATCCTTGTGCAGTTTCCACTGTCTTCATATAGGTACTAAAATGAACCAAAACAATTTTTCTGTGTGTTTTTAAGTTCGATACCTCCAATTGAAAGAATAAAGCTACATAAGCAATCCCTTAAGTGCACCACTGTTTTCCCAAAGACCTTTAACTTTGTACATCTGCATCTGGTAAATGCTTTTTAGACCATCTCAAGATCGACTGTAAGAGAAGTTTAATATGGGCTGGTGGTATGATACTCCTGAGTTAATTCATTGGGGAGGGGTAATAAGTCCGTGCTGCTATACCAAGAGGTGCGACTGGCTGCAGTCCCGGGCATTGGTTCCTCAATGGCTGCAGCATCAAATGATAGAAGAAAAATGTGGGGGAAGTAAAAGAAAACGGGCCACCGATACCAACCACCTCGAAATCTCCTAGTGGGGTGGCACCAGCAGTTTATTACATGATTACGGGTGACAGGCAGGTTGAATGAAATGCAAATTATTACTCAGTGGAGGTGTGGGCATTGGAAAGGCCGTCTCTTAACAGATGCCTTGACATGTGGCTCCTGATCTGGGCTGACTGCAAATCCTCTAACGGTTAGTTGTGGTGTAATTGAAAGTGATTTGCTTCTTCCCGTCTTTTCCTTCACCAATTCACCTTCTCAAATGAAACCACCACCTGATCCTGCCCCCTCAACGTCAGTGTGCATCATCTCTCCGTTCTGTGGCAAGCCATTACATGCACGTTAAGCACATGCACGTTAAGCACATGCACGTTAAGCACATGCACGTTAAGCACATGCACGCGCAGCATATAGTTTCAGGATTTCACTGAACTATACAGTGCAGTCTAACATCAGACAATTTCAAGATATGCAAATATATATATCCAACTATTTACCAAAGCTAATTAGGAGCAATTAGCTGGTTATTACGCCACAGTGAATACACATTAACTTGCTGCAGACTAATTGATTGACTTTTCAGATTAATTCGTTATCTCCAATTGGATCAGAGAGACACACAATTTAGACACCCAGTCCTAATCACAAAATAATTTAAAGCAGGCGACAGGGGTGGGTCATTATCACGTCAAAATCACGTTTTAAAAGATAACGAGGTCATAGATGAGCCAAGAAAGGCATAATTAGTTCCATATCCTATTTTACTCTTGGACTACAGCGCACAGTGATATGTAGAAACACATGATTTTGTCTGAAATGGGAAATAAGGTAAAACGTGTCTCAGTAACAAACATAACATTTTGCAGATTAGTGTGTTAATAAAGTTTGGGGCAGAATCTGTTTGTGATCTGTCCCAGACTAGCACACATGAAGCTTATTTGTTGTTGTTCTTTGAAAACATTTTGAAGGTGTAAAAATTCAGTTTTGTTCTGAATAAACATGCCATATTGCAAGAATTCCCATTACAGTATTTTATGAGGAAATTGCAGAGCAGTAATGTGGGCTCTTACTTGCATGTGAATGTATATATATTATTTGTATTTTCACATACATTGGACATGTGCCCTTGGAGCTCATTAGAAGTTTTGAGCAGTCCTTCTCTAAACCTGCATGGGATATCCAGGCAGTGCAAGGAATCATAACTTGAATCCATAAATTCATAGCTCCTCTTTACTGCACAATGATGGTGTGACATCCAGAACACATTGGATTTCCTATCACATCTTGAGCGATTCAAACCACGTCTGAAAATTTCCCTCTCCACTTTTCTCATTTCTGTTCACTGTGCAGTGTTAGGGACCTCAGTCTTCCTCATGCCACGTGAATGGCAGCTTCTGCAAGTGTGTCATATTTTCTGGAGGAGCCTAGCCTGGCTGAGCTGCTGATTTATGGGACTTGGTTGACATATGGGTCCACACACTAAGTTTTTGAGATAGAGCGGCTGCCCAAGTCCTCTTTCATGGTCAATGGGAAAGATCATTTAAGATGCCATACATCAAAGATGAGCTTATGTTGAAAATTCACCCAATTTTCAGTCCAGTGGGAGCAGGCAGGTCACACACTTACACGCACACGTTGTTCTGACTATGGATTAGAGACGAATTGATGAAAAGGTGAAGAGACAGGACTTAGCGTTTTACTGAAAAGAATGGCTGTGTAAATTGCACCTTGACACCTTGAGGTGCTATAGCTGTCTAGACTAACTGAAGGTCAAAGGGCACCACAGCAGTCATAGAGGACAGGGATGCGAAAGTGGAACCGTTTGTTGAAAATTGCTGCCATCTATTGGCCAATGAGCGAAACAGCAAAGACATCATAAAAGGTACGTTTATTAAGCAATTATCATTATATATTAAAATAACTGAATTCTGTGAGTTGTGAGCCCACAGGAGGGAATTCAAACAGTGCTGAAATTCAAAGTTTTAATTGTTTCTTCATTGCCTAGCTGGATTTTTCCTTTGCTTCCCACTCAACGTAGCCACCCTGAAGATGCCTGGCTCTAAAAGAAAATAAATACCATTTAACAATACAATCACAGGTTATTCCCATTAAAAAAAAACAAAAAACATTTTTGCATGTCACATAGTGAAAAATCATTACTTAGAGAATCCGAGCCGATGAGCGATGTCCAGGGCTTGGCCACTCCTAACTCCACTTCTGCAGTTAAACACGATGTTTTCATCTTCTTTAGCAGGTGCCTTCACATTAAATGTCTGCTCAAACTTTTCTGAAGGCAGCTTCAGTGATGCCTCTAGGCCATCCACTGAGAACATACAGGTTCAGCTCATCAGTCTCACACACACGTCATATGATTATTGTAATAAGCAGAATTACAATTCAAAGCCCATTCAAAGAAAACATATCTCATACAAGATACAATTACAAGGTTAAGCGCAGCAACCAGACAGTAAACCTGTGCTGAAACTGCCTTTCCACAGTATGTGAATGAAACTTGTGACCTTCGCCACCACTGTGTTATTTCTCTGTGTATTTATACCAATTCAATCATATGGTTAAACCTACGCGGTATGTTCACAGCACTTGGGATGTGTCCAGCTTGGAACTCATCAGGTCTTCTCACATCAAACAGCTGGATGTTCTTGCTGGTCAACATTGACTTGAGCTGGGAAACAGTGACTTCTGGGAAGAAAGAAAACATCAAATATTATGAAACACATAATGTAACTGTTGCCTCAATCCCCATGTTCCTTCATACTCACCAGCCATTGTTACAGTGACTATATATCGTCCCTAAAGAGGCGGCTGTTTGGGTCGGCCTACAACTGAACCTACACTGACACAGTAATAACAGAGCATTATGTCCAAAGCAAAAATGTCACACTCAACTAAAATTAGACAAAGGAGAAGGTGAACACATGATAAACATGATAAAAATATGTCTCTGTAGACACATGTTCAATTTTAAACAAAATATTAAACATATACAATTTAAACAAGAGCTCCGCCAGCGGGGCAAAATACGCCCGTACTTTGAATTATTATACGCCCGTTGTGTAAGATTATGGTCTGGCGCTGTCCGTCCGTCTGTCCGTCCGTCTGTCCGTCCGTCTGTCCGTCTGTCCGTCTGTGGACACTTTGAAGTCTTTGAAGCTTTGTCTTCATGAAAGATCTGAACTCTCTTCTCAAATGTTCTGCTGCTGAAAGCGAGAACAACCCACATTCTCTGCTTCTTTGAGCTTTGACACATTAAAGCTTTGTAGTGTCTTTAAGTTCTGTTGCTGCGATCTGATTGGTGGAATTCCGATTCTAGAATTCAATATACAATAATTCAAAGTACGGGCGTATTTTGCCCCGCTGGAGGAGCTCTTGTTTTAAGTTGAGTTAATTTAAGCTCATTTTTTGTTTCCTGCATGTGTCTGTTCATAGTTTTGATGCTTTTAATGGAGATCTACGAGGTAAATAGTCGTTACAATAAAGAAAAAAGATGAAAATGTCCAAACTTTTGACTGGTAGTGTACTTTTTCTGAACCTTGTTTCATATATTTGATGCCTTCCGTGTGTTTCTAGAATGCAAAAAGTCATAAACATGAAGAAAACAGTTAAAAGGGAAGATGTGTCCAAACATTTAAGCCGTGCAGCAAAGTCAGTGTGTTTAAAGTGAGTTTAAAGTGAGTTTAAAGTGAGTTTAAAGTGAGTTTAAAGTGAGTTTAAAGTGAGTTTAAAGTGTGTTTAAAGTGTGTTTAAAGTGAGTTTAAAGTGAGTTTCAAGTGAGTTTCAAGTGAGTTTCAAGTGAGTTTCAAGTGAGTTTAAAGTGAGTTTAAAGTGTGTTTCAAGTGAGTTTCAAGTGAGTTTCAAGTGAGTTTAAAGTGAGTTTAAAGTGAGTTTAAAGTGAGTTTAAAGTGAGTTTAAAGTGAGTTTAAAGTGAGTTTAAAGTGAGTTTAAAGTGTGTTTAAAGTGTGTTTAAAGTGTGTTTAAAGTGAGTTTAAAGTGAGTTTAAAGTGTGTTTAAAGTGTGTTTAAAGTGAGTTTAAAGTGAGTTTAAAGTGAGTTTAAAGTGAGTTTAAAGTGTGTTTAAAGTGTGTTTAAAGTGAGTTTAAAGTGAGTTTCAAGTGAGTTTCAAGTGAGTTTAAAGTGAGTTTAAAGTGTGTTTCAAGTGAGTTTCAAGTGAGTTTCAAGTGAGTTTAAAGTGAGTTTCAAGTGAGTTTCAAGTGAGTTTCAAGTGAGTTTCAAGTGAGTTTCAAGTGAGTTTAAAGTGAGTTTAAAGTGAGTTTAAAGTGAGTTTAAAGTGAGTTTCAAGTGAGTTTAAAGTGTGTTTAAAGTGAGTTTAAAGGACTCTCCAGCAGAGGGCTCCAGACCACCACAGATGAGAAGAGTCATTCTCTAACACGTTCTTGTTTGTCTATTGCTGGTTTGGCCATTGTCCTTTTTTTGCATTTGACCTTCTCATTTACCTTTTAGTAATTTGCCTTTCTGTTAATAATTGAGTTGTAGGACCACTTCTTGTTCAGTACTAGTGGCTCAGTTATTCCATATCCCGTATCTCTGAGTGTCTGAGTGAGTGTGACATCTCCACAGCGTCGCTCACATGAGGCTCCTGTTGCCACGGTTACAGGCTCCATATTTGGAAATCCTCCTGCGAGTATCGTAGCAACACAAGAGCCAATCATGAGTGAGGAGGTTAAATGTGGCGCCTCCTCCTGGCAGAGCTGATGCATCATATATACGGACTATGGATGTGATACTCTGCACCTGCAGGACACTGGATTTACCTGATTCTGCACAAGAAGAAGAAACTTTGAGCTTTAAATAGTTTAAGTCACTGATTTATGTTGTTTGTTCTGTTCCGTACGAACAACAACAGAGTCACAATTTAACCAAATTCTCTTTACTTTCTGCTCGTTAAATTCTGCTCGTTCAGATTCTAGTCACATTAGATATTGTGACTGTTTGAGATATTTTGTCATTTTATTTCAGAAATCGTCACTCGGGGGAAAGCGGGAAGGGAACTTACTTAGCAACGAAACGAGCTGTCAATCAAACCTGTTGCTAACGCTAGGGGGAGGGGCCTCGGGGAATGAAGGCGTCTGATTGGTCCGTTATTTCTGTTCAGATGTTGATTTAGGAACAAAACAGAGAAATGAAAAGTTCAGGATCCTGTGCCGTTAGCGTCACAGAGAATGTCGGTGTGGTCAGTGTGGGGCGTATCTGTGGGTCTCCGAGTGCGTCAGAGCCCAGACTTTATCAGACTGTAACCTGTTCCTGCCCTGACGCTGTTTGCTGAAGCCCCTCGACCTCTGACCCCTGTGGTGGTGTAATCAGGGTGAACACCGGCGTGACGCGGAAAATGACCACATTTAGGCCCAAAAGTGAGGACAAAGGCCCAAAAGTGAGGACACTACTGGAACCGGGGGGTCAGAGCACAACAAAACAGCCCCATACAACCGCTTATCATATGGTCATTATTAGTATCATGATTATATGGTTATTTATTCTATATTATTAGTATTATGTCATTGTGTCCTTAGGCAAGACACTTCACCCACATTGCCTAGTGTGAAAGTGGTAGTTTAACCACTAAATGTGGAGTGACTGAATAATGAACTGTAAAGTGCTTTGGGTGTCTGAAAGGAGCTGTACAAATGCAATGAGTGATTCATTAATTGGTTGTAGCAAAATAGCAGCAAAGCAAGTTTATTTGTACAGCACAATTCGTACACAAAGTCATTCAAAGTGCTTTGCAGAATAAGAAATACACTAAAATCACAATACAAACAAAACAAAACATAAATAAGCGCCATAAAATTAGAGAATGGGACATTAAATTAGAGAGAATTAGGCAGAAGAGAAGAGAATGAGAAATGAAAACCTGTCAGTCATTTGCAGTTGAACAGAACCGTTTTTACCTGGATTTAAACAGAGTCAGAGTCTCACATGTTCAGACTGTTCCAGGTTTTAGCAATAGTCCATCTTCTCCTCATCTTCAGGTGCTGCATGTTTTGAGTTGATGGGGGGGAAACCGGAGCCCGGAGGAAACCCATCCAGACACGGGGAGAACATGCAATCTCCACACAGAAAGGCCCGGGCGTCTCGGGGATTGAACACAGGACCTTCTGCTGTGAGCGTGAGCCACTCGGCCGCCGCTAGTGTTTCATTAAAATGGTCGAATACTTCAGCACCTTTGCTCCCTGCTGCGTCACACAGCAGTTTATGAAGTAGCAGTAGTACTTGTAGTCTGAAGGTAGTAGAACCATATCAGTATTAGTAACATGTGATATAAATAGTTATGAGTATCAGGCCCAGCGACAGTAATTTGGGGCAAGAAGACTCACATGGGCCCCTCTAACATGAATAAATAGGACAGGACAACAGACCCGTTTGTCCCGTCCTGTTCACCCCCCTGCTGAGTATCGGTATCAGCAGTAGGAGGTGGTAATAGAAGTAGCAGTGGCCGAGTAAACCTCCGTGAAGTCGCCCCATCAAACACAAACCTGCACGAAAACTGTGTCAGTCGTTTGTGCTGCAGAAAGTTCAGTTTGTGTGATTCTGGTTCTTCAGATATTCACAGTTTTATTTTGGTCGATGACGTCGTCCAGAACCTCAGAATGTGAAACAGCCTCAAAACAGGAAGAAAATGATGTCAAACGTTTGTATTTGGTTTGTGCTGTTTTGTGCTGTGACAGTTTCATTTGTGTGAGTTTATTTCTAAAATTCTTCATTATTATTTCTGTGGTAATTACAGGACGTCATTTCTGCTCAGCTGACGGAGACAAACTCCACAAAACTAGAGAAGAGAAACGACCTGAGGCTGAGGAAAAGTCTGTTATTATAAAATATGAATCAAAACCAAAAGACTAAAGACTGAAACAGACTTTTCCACAGCCTCAGATCGTTTTCGCCACTACTAGTTGTAATCACAGTAGTAGTAGTAATAATAGTAGTACTTGTACTTGTGTTTTTTACAGTGATTACTTCATAAAAAATACCTGCGCTACTTTGCTCCCTGTTGCTTCACACACAAAGTTTATGAAGAGATTTCGGACAGATCGTAAACCCGAGTTATCTTTACATATTTCCCTCACAGATACGGCCTTTCATGTGCTCGCCATAAACCAGATACGATATGGAGAAAGTACAATAACAGGTTTGTGAGCCGCAGTTAAGACAATGAAATAAACGGGCCTGGAGCTTTCATGATACCTGGAGCACGTGGACGACCGGAGCTCCGTTTGGCCCTTTGAGCTGATCTGTTCTTCTCAGGTCAATACTGTTGCTGTGTCTTTGGGCACTTAACCCGCAGCACCATGTTCATATCAAATATCGCCTTCACTGACAACAACGGTGATTTATTCTGAATGACAAAAACCCTGGACGAGACCTCTGATCTGTTCATGTTTTGGTTCTCAAGACGATTATCCGGTCAGAAAGTAGAATGAGCCTCACACGACTCAGGATCAATACTGAAATACAGTTAAACTTGAACTCAGGCACGTCTGAAGCTCCGTTTCTAGAGGAGGTGGAATTCTGTCAGAAGCCAAAAAACGGCACAGATCAGTGTTTCCTCGGCGGAGATCTCACTGTGGCAGTGAGTCTGTCAAGGCAACAAACTAGTGTAGTGATGGGGGCAAGTTCTGAACTTCCACGTAAAACACCAATTTGCTTCACACTGAAGAAGCTTAACTCCACTTTAACCCATCTGACAACAGCCACGAGTCTAACAAACCAAACGCTCTGCCTGGTTCACTCATTAGTGTCTGGAAACGTTAGAAAACAACTTTATAAGCACCTCACACTTCCCTCTGCTGATTTCCCACTGCACAGGCCAAAGCCCAAAAGACTCGACTGTCGACTCCAGAAGCAACAAGTGAGAATCGACTACTGACGGTGAAGAAGAAGAGAAACTGAAAGTTGTTGAATGAAAATGGTTCGGGAATGTGTTTTTTTTTTTACATTTTTCAAAAAATATAATTCACTGGTAAATAAATGGGGTTAGAAACGACATCGTGCAGAACTTGCCCCCATCACTACACTAGTTCAGAACTTGCCCCCATCACTGCACTAGTTCAGAACTTGCCCCCATCACTGCACTAGTTCAGAACTTGCCCCCATCACTACACTAGTTCAGAACTTGCCCCCATCACTGCACTAGTTCAGAACTTGCCCCCATCACTGCACTAGTTCAGAACTTGCCCCCATCACTGCACTAGTTCAGAACTTGCCCCCATCACTACACTAGTTCAGAACTTGCCCCCATCACTACACTAGTTCAGAACTTGCCCCCATCACTACACTAGTTTGTTG
The DNA here is from genome assembly GCA_030686955.1 of Odontamblyopus rebecca. Classification (NCBI taxonomy): domain Eukaryota; kingdom Metazoa; phylum Chordata; class Actinopteri; order Gobiiformes; family Gobiidae; genus Odontamblyopus; species Odontamblyopus rebecca. Next base: position 42,528,197 of record CM060656.1, on the reverse strand, counting down.
CCTTGACAGACTCACTGCCACAGTGAGATCTCCACTGAGGAAACACTGATCTGTGCCATTTTTTGGCTTCTGACAGAATTCCACCTCCTCTAGCGACGGACTTTAGCTTCAGACGGACCCGAGTTCTAATTTAAATCAGAAAAGTTCCCGCCTACTGTCGAGAAAACCAATCCTAATGCTGCGAGGTCGAACAGTTTCCTCAAAGCGGCTCATGAATCAGGCTACTGAAAGACAAGTTTAGTTGTTTTAGTACTTTTGTTACTGTAAGTGCCCAGGGTAAATCCAGTTGTTTTAACTTAAAAGTCTCATGTTTATTTAGTGCAACTTTTCTTTTCGTTTTTGACTTTTTTTCTTGCCGTGAACGTTCATATATTATTGACAACATCTCTCCTATACAGAAAATAATCACCGAAAGGAAACACAGACGTACTAATAACAGTTAAAGGTCAGAATAAGGACAGACATTAGATACACAGTCAGAAGAGTTAAAGCCTTTGAAACAACGGTCAAAAGGATCACACATTCTGAACGTTATTGTGAATCAGGTCGCGTATCTTCCTCGAGTACATTTTGTCTGCCTGATAAGCTGTTTTCAAAATACTCGGCTTCACTCTCCACGTCGCGCACAAACATGTTTTTCCTCTCGGAGTGTTCGCGTTCGCTCGTCGTCGCTGCCGCTGATGTTGCGTAATCCTTTATCAGCTGTTCTTGAGAGAGCTCCTTCTCTCAGCACAGTGTTATCAGTGTGTAGGTCCATAAAACAGAAAAACCAGGAAAATATGTTTGTTACTCGGCGCAGAATTCATCTCCTCTGTTGTTGTTGTGGGTTGGACTCCTGATCTCTGAGTGGAGTTTGCATGTTCTGCCTGTTCCTGTGGCAGAGTCTCCTGTTTCTCATTCAGGTGCACGAATTGAACCGCTTATTTACACATTACACACCTTGGTGCATCCCTCTCACTGTTAACCCCTGAAGATCTAAGGGCAGTTTTAGTACATTTCTCATCGCCTGGATTTGTTTCTTAATGTTGCTTTTCAAACTGCCCCTTTTACCCCTAATGAAGTGTTCTACCTCCTTTTGTTCAGTCCAACCTGTTATTTCACAATCTGCTGCTGTAGTTGTGTCATGAGGCTGTGAGAAAAGCTACAGGACCAGAAATAGAGATGAAAAAAAAACAGAAAATAAAATTCACTCTTTTATACAAAACCCACAGCAAACATGTAGAAACAACTTTTGGACATAAAAAATGCTTAATTTAGGGCCTTAGCTACAAAAACACAAAATCTCAAGTCTGTAAGTAAATTAAAAATCTCCTTATTGCCCTAAAAACAAAAAAAGTGCAGTGGCTCCATGACTTTCCTGGTCCAGTCCTGGAAACAGCTCCTGTCAGGACCACGGCCAGAGCCACAGCACTTCTGCATTTCCAGGGTGGAAATTACATTTGGATTTGTTCATTTGGACTGAAATAAACCTTTAAATAAAAATAGAAAGAGATGCACAATTACACACACCAAGATGTGTCATTTTCCATGTGTGTGAGAATTAACTCCACTTAGAGCGACTTTTTCCCTCGTTATAAACACACACAGTCAGAGGAGTCGACCATCTTGACTCACTTCACTCTTTGGCAAAGTTTGGCTCCATCAAAATGGACGGAGCGCATGAGTTTGGGGAAAACAAAGTTCCTATTGGACACTCGTTTTGCTCCCGTCATCACACAGCGTGAGTGTGACGTAGGATAAAGCCGCAGAAATGTACGGAAACCTCTATGTCTGCACTTTCAGAGGGGAAAAGGACGTTTCTGTCTGTTACACTTACAAAGTTCTGCAGGTTATAGAAAATATATTCCTCTGTGTCGTATATGATATCGCAGGTCTTCGAGGGTTAACTGATAAATATTGGAAATGCACCAACCGACTTTTAAATGTTTTTTCTCACATAATTTTAGGTCTTTTGCACTGCCCCAGACTTAGAGATGCACCGATACCAATACTAATATCGAATCTGCTTCTACTTCCTCTTCTCCAGCGCCTCGATTCAAAACGACATGAAGAAGTGTAATAACTCCACCAGCTTCATGTGGACGAGGAGGTGAGAACGAAAACGCACTTTTGCATTTGTATTTCAGCGTAAACTTGGCCTTAGACAAACTTTACTGATCCACAAAGGAAATGATGTGAACACAGGAACTCACATCACAGATATAAGAGAATAACAAAGAGCAAAAACATCATATGTTCGGTCATATGAACATTACCGGACAGAGGTCAAAGCCGCGGTGAATCTCGACAGTGAAGGTTTGTTAGCGTCTGTTGTTGCACAATCAGGAGAATCGTCCATAAAGTGTGAAAAGCGTTTGAACAGCGATTATGTAATTTAAACGAGCAGTGTCCTAACGACGAGTGAACCTGGAGAAAAACTACTGTGGAGGGTCACCTGGAATGTTCCACAGTGTGACTTTAAACAGCTCTACTTCACATTTATTCAGTTACAGGGGTTTTATGGCTCAGAAATATCTAGAACAGAGGTCTCCAACCATTTTCCTCTGGTGAAATACTTCTACAAAACGAAAATGCATAAATACAAGCGCCACGGGGAGGTTTAAAAGGGCACAGTTATGTCTCTATAAAACATACACCATTATCCATGTATTAGTTTACAAAATTAGGCGTCAAAATTATACATTTCAGTTCAATTCAAAAAGTTAATTGCCAAATTTCCACATGAATGTACGAAAAATTTAAATAATGTGGAAAAACACAATACGTAGGTAAGTTAATGACTTAAATTAAGAACATTTTACTTTATTTGAGTCGATTCAACTTGACAAGTAAAATGATCTGCAGTGGAATAAGTGTTTTACTCTTAATTCAAGCAACATTTGATTTTGTTTCTTATTTTAAGTGCAAAAAGTTGTTGTTTTTCTTATTTTATGTGTAGTAATTCAAGTGAAATCTGCTCAAATCGTGATAAAACATTCTTAACTTAGCTCGATTTAGTTTTTTGCAGTGCCCTCTCTGCAGTCTTCTAAATTAATTAGTAATAAAATAAAAGGAAAAGTCCAAAGTTCTTCATAAGGGAGGTGCAGAGCTCAGCATCCTAACAGCCTGGTGTATGAGGCTGGTGGTGCGGAGGCTCCTGTAGCTCCTCCCAGTGGACAGGAGGCTGAACAGACCGTGGGGGTCGACCTGCATCATTCACAAGAGCAGGAAGTGTTCAGTGTTAATCCTCAAAGACCTACGACATCGTACACGATACAGAGGAACATGTTTCTATAACCACAGAACTTTGTAAGTGTAAAAGACAGAAACGTCCTTTTCCCCTCTGAAAGTGCAGACATAGAGGTTTCCGTACATTTCTGCGGCTTTATCCTACGTCACACTCACGCTGTGTGATGACGGGAGCAAAACGAGTGTCCAACAGGAACTTTGTTTTCCCCAAACTCATGCGCTCCGTCCATTTTGATGGAGCCAAACTTTGCCAAAGAGTGAAGTGAGTCAAGATGGTCGACTCCTCTGACTGTGTGTGTTTATAACGAGGGAAAAAGTCGCTCTAAGTGGAGTTAATTCTCACACACATGGAAAATGACACATCTTGGTGTGTGTAATTGTGCATCTCTTTCTATTTTTATTTAAAGGTTTATTTCAGTCCAAATGAACAAATCCAAATGTAATTTCCACCCTGGAAATGCAGAAGTGCTGTGGCTCTGGCCCTGGACCTGACAGGAGCTGTTTCCAGGACTGGACCAGAAAAGTCATAGGGGCGATTGCACTTTTTTTTGTTTTTAGGGCAATAAGGAGATTTTTAATTTACTTACAGACTTGAGATTTTGCATTTTTGTAGCTGAGGCCCTAAATTAAGCATTTTTATGTCCAAAAAGTTGTTTCTACATGTTTGCTGTGGGTTTTGTATAAAAGAGTGAATTTTATTTTCTCTTTTTTTTTCATCTCTATTTCTGGTCCTGTAGCTTTTATCACAGCCTCATGACACAACTACAGCAGCAGATTGTGAAATAACAGGTTGGACTGAACAAAAGGAGGTAGAACACTTCATTAGGGGTAAAAGGGGCAGTTTTAAAGGCAACATTAAGAACAAAAATCCAGGCGAGGAGAAATGTACTAAAACTGCCCTCAGGTCTTCGGAGGTTTAACTGAAGAAACTGCAACTGGAGAGAAAATGTAGGTGTTATATTCCCCTGTGCTCTTATACTTGTTCATTTCCTGTGTGACTCTTTCAGTATTGATCACATGAGTATCTAGTTTTAATGTCGATTGACTTTCAATACTTTTTCAAGAATCCAAACTCAAAACACTCATAATATTTCTCTTAAGTGACAGTACTTGGGCTCAGACGTGGTGGAAAGTGCTGCTCTTCACCGTCGCTTTAAGAACGAACCACCGCCCTCTGCACCGGGCCTCCGGCTCTCAGCCAATCCCGTCGCTCGGCTGAAGGCGCCGCCCACATCACGGCGATTGCATCATCGGGGTCAGAGGTCGTGGAGACTGCAGACGGGACACAACAGGCCCAGGAAGTTTGACATTTTAATTTGAGGCGCGACAGCTTCTGCAAGTGGCTGATTCATGTTCTGGTTTGCTGAAAAAAAAAAAATCACAAGAATTGATCTTTTTATTTTTTATTTCAGTCGTCATGTCATTCATTGCATCTTTTAATGCAAAACCCTGAAAAAATTGACAAAGAAAAATGCATTTTTGGTGGGCAGCTGATGTATTTTGTGTACATATTATTCAAAATGTGAATATTAATACTACAAGAAACAATATTAGTCATACGGAGCAGGGCCATCCACAGACTTTAAGGGCCCGGGGCAGAAGGACTCACAGGGGCCCCCCAATAATATGAATTAATACGCAGAGGTTCCAATTCTGGGCCCCCAAGAGAAGAAACCGAAGAAGAAGAAACAGCCCGAAGAAGAAGAAGAAGAAGAAACAGTCGAGCCCGACCCGAATTTCGGGTCGGGCTCGACTCGGGCTTAAAATGTCAATCATTGCTTGGGGTCGGGTCAGGTCGGGCTTCTCTCTCGCTGACTTTTTTAAAATAAATAAATTCGTGCACAGAGCATGAGCCAGAGCCAGAGCAGCGCATGCTCTGCGCACGTGAACGACACCCTCTTAATAATCTTCCCCTCCGCAGGTCCGCATGAAATTTCGGGTTTGCTTCGGGCTTGGGCCTGCAAGTTAAGTCAAGTTAATTGGTCGGGCTCGGGTCGGCCTTTAATACCTGCGGGTCGGGCTGGATTCTTTAGGCCCGATCTTACCTCTAGGCAGGTGTGGGTCCTGCTGCAGTGCCGCTCCTCGTTTAAGGGGGCGTGGGTTGGCCACATGTGGAGCTCGTGTGCTGGAGTCGTGCGCGGTCGGAGGTGTCCTGTGGTTGCGCTCGCGCTGGGAAACGTGCATTTAGAAAGTTTAACTCGTCAGTTACGTCTGTGCAGCTCCTTATTGTGCTGCAGAAGCACTGGCACAGGCGCCTGTTTGTTTTCCCCATTCACACAACAAAATATTTACTCGCAAATGCAAGTGAAAAGGGTGCACTGTAGAGCCCTGGTCCTAGTCCTGGTTTAGTCCTAGTCCTGGTTTAGTCCTAGTCCTGGTTTAGTCTGAGTCCAGGTCCGGGCTCTGCGGAGGAGCTCGTGGAACAAAAGCAGGAGGCGGAGGCGAGCGCGGCACAGAGAAGGTGAAACAAGCGAAGCGGCAAAACCAGAAGTAAACATCAGCATTATAGCGATATATCGATATGTCAGAATTCATATCGAGTTTCAAAAATATCTCGATATATTTTAAATATCGAGATATCGCCCACCCCTAGTACATAATAAATACGTATGATGTCTTTTGATGGAGGAAATTTGCAATAGTTTTGTATAAAGGGAACTTAAACCTGGACTTTATGTGTGTGTATATATATATGTGCATATAATAAGATAAGATCCTTTATTTGTCCCACAATGGGGAAATTTCAGTGTTGCAACGCACAGTTAAGAGAACAGCAAGAAAACAGCAGCAGCAATAGAAGCACAGAATTACTTCAAAATAGACAAACTCTATAAAGATAAGGATTATAAAACTATAGATACAATAAAACTGTATATACTCTGTGTACATGGCTGTATGTGCAGGTGTGTGTGTATATTCTATTCTATAAACTATAGACATGTATATTGTATTTGTGTGTGTGTATTTGTTCTGTATTTGCCCATTTTAGGGCAGGAGGTGAGGGTTTAAAAAGAAGAAAAATGTTAAGTCCACTGCAACCTGTAGAATTACATAAAACACTTGAATAAAAATGTGATCACAAAACTAAATATATTGTCATTTAGAGCATTGATTTGCAGAAAATGACAAATAAATGTTTTCAGAGCTCAAATAATGTGAAGAAAACGAGATCAGATTCATTTTCAAACAGCACAACACTAATGTTTGAGCTGATGAAGAGTTCAGAAATGAATATTTGGTGGAATAAAAATGATAATTGTTCATCAGATTTGGTTCATCTAAAGTCATATATTTTATTTTTTTTGTTCATATTTATCACGTAATCTTGCAAAACCTAGAATGACTTACTTCACCGGGTCACTCATTCACAACACTTTATCTCGTCATAAATGTGTAACTCGAAGCACAACAGGCACACGGCCAAGCACCATGACGTCTGAACAGCAAACTCATTTACATACGAACTGGCTGGCCCCGCCCCCCGCTCGCTCTGGCCCCGCCCCCCGCTCGCTCTGGCCCCGCCCCCTGTCGCATAAATACAGCGCAGGTCCCGTCCACAGGAAACACGCTCCTGACATCACAAGACACAGGTAAAAATCTGTCATTTTTTCAGATTTTTCAGAAATAGAGAAAAGAGGATTGAATTTATGAATGAAACAGAGTTGGTTTAAACTTTTCTTGAAACTATTTTGTGCAGCATATCTGTATAAACTGGAGAATTGCAATATAGGAATGTATATTGGACTCTAAAAATGTAATTTAAATAATTTTATGTAGTATATTTTAGTTCTAGTTTAGTCCTGATTTAGTCCTGGTTTAGTCCTGGTTTAGTCCAGGTTTAGTCCAGGTTTAGTCCTGATTTAGTTCTAATTTAGTTCTAGTTTAGTCCTGGTTTAGTCCTGGTTTAGTCCTGGTTTAGTTCTAGTTTAGTCCTGATTTAGTTCTGGTTTAGTCCTGGTTTAGACCTGGTTTAGTTCTAGTTTAGTCCTGATTTAGTCCAGGTTTAGTCCAGGTTTAGTGCTGATTTAGTGCTAATTTAGTTCTAGTTTAGTCCTGGTTTAGACCTGGTTTAGTCCTGGTTTAGTCCTGGTTTAGTCCTGATTTATTTCTAGTTTAGTCCTGGTGTAGTTAGACCTGGTTTAGACCTGGTTTAGACTTGGTTTAATCCTGGTTTAGTTCTAGTTTAGTTCTAGTTTAGTTCTAGTTTAGACCTGGTTTAGACCTGCTTTAGACCTGGTTTAGACCTGGTTTAGACTTGGTTTAATCCTGGTTTAGTTCTAGTTTAGACCCGGTTTAGACCTGATTTAGTGCTAATTTAGTTCTAGTTTAGTCCTGATTTAGTTCTAATTTAGTTCTAGTTTAGTCCTGGTTTAGTCCTGGTTTAGTCCTGGTTTAGTTCTAGTTTAGTCCTGATTTAGTTCTGGTTTAGTCCTGGTTTAGACCTGGTTTAGTTCTAGTTTAGTCCTGATTTAGTTCTAGTTTAGTTCTAGTTTAGTCCTGATTTAGTTCTGGTTTAGTCCTGGTTTAGTCCTGGTTTAGTTCTAGTTTAGTCCTGATTTAGTTCTGGTTTAGTCCTGGTTTAGACCTGGTTTAGTCCTGGTTTAGTCCTGGTTTAGTCCAGGTTTAGACCTGGTTTAGTCCTGGTTTAGTCCTGGTTTAGTCCAGGTTTAGACCTGGTTTAGACCTGGTTTAGTCCTGGTTTAGTCCTGGTTTATTCCTGGTTTAGACCTGGTTTAGACCTGGTTTAGTCCTGGTTTAGACCTGGTTTATTCCTGGTTTAGACCTGGTTTAGACCTGGTTTAGTCCGGGTTTAGTCCTGGTTTAGCCCTGGGTTAGTCATGGGTTAGTCCTGGTTTAGCCCAGGTTTAGACCTGGTTTAGTCCTGGTTTAGCCCAGGTTTAGTCCTGGTTTAGACCTGGTTTAGACCTGGTTTAGTCCTGGTTTAGTCCGGGTTTAGTCCTGGTTTAGCCCTGGGTTAGTCATGGGTTAGTCCTGGTTTAGCCCAGGTTTAGACCTGGTTTAGACCTGGTTTAGTCCTGGGTTAGTCATGGGTTAGTCCTGGTTTAGCCCAGGTTTAGACCTGGTTTAGACCTGGTTTAGTCCTGGTTTAGTCCTGGTTTAGACCAGGTTTAGTCCTGGGTTAGTCATGGGTTAGTCATCGTTTGGTTGTTTTTATCTTGTATTTCTCGTCTCTACAGACTCACTGCAGGTTTGTCAAATTGCTTTGGTTAATTAGAGTTTTCCTGGTTACAGGAAGTGAAGTAAACGAGTCTAAAGAGGCGGGTTTCACATATATGCAGACCCAGAACTAAACCTGGACTAGACCAGGACTAAACCAGGTCCAAACCAAGTCTATGTCAGGACTAAAGCGCTCATATTATTACAGGATAATTATGTTTAATATATATATATTTGCCCAGTGGAGGTGTTAGAAACATATAGAAAAGTACAGATTCGTTAGTATTTGTGCTGCAGATCATGAGTTATTTCCACAGCCTGTGTCTGTGTCTGTGTCTGTGTCTGTGTCTGTGTCTGCCTGACATAAGCAGCTCTGTACTGTCTGTTTTACTGCCCCTATTGCCCCTGTTCACTGCTTCAGACTCACACCGACCAGAAACAGAAAACAAGAAAAAATCTGAATTATAACACGCAGCATGAACAGAATATATATGTGTATAAATATAAGTATATATGTGTATAAATATAAGTATATATGTGTGTAAGTATAAGTATATATGTGTATAAATATAAGTATATATGTGTATAAGTATAAGTATATATGTATATAAATATAAGTATAAGTATATATGTGTATAATAATAATACTTATTCTGGGAAGGAAGTACTGTGCAAAAGTATTTTAACAGGTATGTGTGTGAGTAATGTTGCATCACCCACAGAAGCAAAGTCCTGGTTTAGTCCTGGTTTAGTCCTGGTTTAGTCCTGGTTTAGTCCTGGTTTAGTCCTAGTTTAGTCCTGGTTTAGTCCTGGTTCAGTCCTGGTTTAGTCCTGGTTTAGTCCTAGTTTAGTCCTGGTTTAGTCCTGGTTCAGTCCTGGTTTAGTCCTGGTTTAGTCCTGGTTCAGTCCTGGTTTAGTCCTGGTTTAGTCCTGGTTCAGTCCTGGTTTAGTCCTAGTTTAGTCCTGGTTTAGTCCTGGTTTAGTTCTGGTTTAGTCCGGGTTTAGTCCGGGTTTAGTCCTGGTTTAGTCCTGGTTTAGTCCTGGTTTAGTCCTGGTTTAGTCCTGGTTTAGTCCTGGTTTAGTCCTGGTTTAGTCCTGGTTCAGTCCTGGTTCAGTCCTGGTTTAGTCCTAGTTTAGTCCTGGTTTAGTCCTGGTTTAGTTCTGGTTTAGTCCGGGTTTAGTTCTGGTTTAGACCTGGTTTAGTCCTGGTTTAGTCCTGGTTCAGTCCTGGTTTAGTCCTGGTTTAGTCCTGGTTCAGTCCTGGTTTAGTCCTAGTTTAGTCCTGGTTTAGTCCTGGTTCAGTCCTGGTTTAGTCCTGGTTTAGTCCTGGTTTAGTCCTGGTTTAGTCCTGGTTTAGTCCTGGTTTAGTCTTAGTTTAGTCCTGGTTTAGTCCTGGTTTAGTTCTGGTTTAGACCGGGTTTAGTTCTGGTTTAGACCTGGTTTAGTCCTGGTTTAGTCCTGGTTCAGTCCTGGTTCAGTCCTGGTTTAGTCCTGGTTTAGTCCTGGTTCAGTCCTGGTTCAGTCCTGGTTTAGTCCTAGTTTAGTCCTGGTTTAGTCCTGGTTTAGTCCTGGTTTAGTCCTGGTTTAGTCCTGGTTTAGTCCTGGTTTAGTCCTGGTTTAGTCCTGGTTCAGTCCTAGTTCAGTCCTGGTTTAGTCCTGGTTCAGTCCTGGTTCAGTCCTGGTTTAGTCCTGGTTTAGTCCTGGTTTAGTCCTGGTTCAGTCCTGGTTTAGTCCTAGTTTAGTCCTGGTTTAGTCCTGGTTCAGTCCTGGTTTAG